>BQMZ01000188.1:0-138102 GCA_036984285.1 Chlamydomonas sp. KOR1 | reverse complement strand
CCGGGCCACACGACTGACGGTAGGAAAGGATAAAGGAAGGCTAAGCGAGCCAAGGGACCTTGCACTCTTTACCATGTGTGCTGGGTGGGATACTGTGCGCGCGAGATCACTAGCCCAGGTAACCACTTTGCACCGGCTACATGTGCCAGAGCAATACTAAGGCCGGGCCACAGAAAGAGCATGACAAGCTAGGACGGATTCAAGGGGAGTGTACCGTAAGCGAGCCAAGGGACCTTGCACTCTTTACCATGAGTGCTGGGTGGGATATTGTGCGCGCGAGATCACTAGCCCAGGTAACCACTTTGCACCGGCTTCATGTGCCAGAGCAATACTAAGGCCGGGCCACAGAAAGAGCATGACAAGCTAGGACGGATTCAAGGGGAGTGTACCGTAAGCGAGCCAAGGGACCTTGCACTCTTTACCATGAGTGCTGGGTGGGATATTGTGCGCGCGAGATCACTAGCCCAGGTAACCACTTTGCACCGGCTACATGTGCCGGTGCAATACTAAGGCCGGGCCACAGAAAGAGCATGACAAGCTAGGACGGATTCAAGGGGAGTGTACCGTAAGCGAGCCAAGGGACCTTGCACTCTTTACCATGAGTGCTGGGTGGGATATTGTGCGCGCGATATCACCAGCCCAGGTAAGCACTTTGCGACGGCTACACGTGCCGGCGCAATACTAAGGCCGGGCCACAGCGTCTCACTTCCCTTCACGTCTGCCAGCCATGTACTGTCCACCAATGTTTCGTCCCCATCGCCTTCCTGCACTAAGCCGGCCCCGCACCCCACGACATACGCCTCTTCAGTCCCCCACGTCCCCCGGTTTCGTGCTACCCCCTGATACCCCTGGCAGGTGTCGGACGCACTGCACCCTCACGCCTGCCACCACGCCCTCCTCCGTTCGAATACGTTTTCCCTCAAACCCCACCCCCTAGTTCTAGCCCCGTGCTCCTCGGGCGCTGTGCCCCTCTCGCTCTCCCCTCAGCTCACCCCAACCGCGTGATCCCCCTTGGCCCCTCGCAGGTGCAACACGGTGCGGCTCACGGGCGGCAAGGCCTGGGGCGGTCCGACATGCCCAAGAAGGTGGCAGGGGCGAGGTGGTGCGGCACCAAGACCAAGATCTCAGACGGCAACGACGACGAAGAGGAGGAGGAGGAGGGGCACGAGCAGGGGAGCGGCAGGTGGGTCTGCATGTCAGCGTGCGGTCCGGGATTGAGGGTCTGGTTGGTGGGTGGGTTACGCACAAGAGCGTGGGGAGAAGGAGGGTCCTGGTTGTTTGGACTCGGCGTGTTAGCGGTGCCGCCTTGGGTGGAGACTTGCCGAGCGGGTCGGTGAGTTGAGCGGGGGGAGGCAGGCAACGGGGGTCTTCGCTAGCTCATTGCGCCAGGCAGGCTCCGCGTGCTGTGCCGAGGGCAGGACAGAACCGTCGGCTGATGCTGCCGTTGTCCGTTGTGACTCTTGCGCATACGTTTTATGAGTTGGTAATGCGCGCGCCCAACGCCACGTCGCTGACCCCAGCTCCGCCTTTGTGCGCGTGTGCCCCTGCAGTGGCAGCGGGTCTGATTCGGAGCCAGAGGACGACAAGATCGTCATCGTGCGCTCCAAGAAGGAGCAGCAAGAGGACCAGCAGCAGCAAGGGCCAGGTCAAGCGGCTGGGACGGCAGGCTGTGGTGGTGCAGGGGCAGACGGCGGCAAGGTGTCAAAGCGGTCGAAGCGGAAAGAGCAGCAGCGTGAAGCGGGGGCGGATGGGGGCAGCAAAAAGGCACAAGGGGCACCCGAGAGCGCTGGCAAGGGGAAAGGGACGAAGGAGGGTAAGAAGGATAAGGGGAAAGGGAAGGAGGGCAAGGACAAAAAACGGAAACGGGAGGAGGCTGCGGAGGATGGGAAGGAGCAGGCTGCGGGTGGCAGCGGGGAGGACGGAGCTAGCGGGAAGCAGCCCAAGTGGAGGAAGGTGGTGAAGCAGCTGCTGGCAGATGCCCCGGAGCGGCGCATCAAGCTCAACAAGCTGTGGAAGCAGTTGGAGAAGCAGCACGGGCTTGGGGGCGACAAGGGAGCGGGTGTGTTGGAGCAGCTGCGGGGCAGCAGCAAGTTCAAGGTGTGCGACAAGTTTGTCACGCTGGCGGCGTGAGGGCCACCTGTCTCCGTGTTGCCTTGACGGTGGTGTGGGTACACAAGTGCCTCTGGTGTGATGTAGGGCCTGCAGGTGTCGGCGGTGCTTAAATCTGAGAGACGTGAATAGTAGGACTCGTAGTGTGGCTGTTGCCCGGTGCTGTGGGGCTTGGCAGGCCTTGCTGCCGTGCTGTGTTATGTTGTGTAACTGCTAAGTGCATGCATGAGCGAGGAGTTGTGACTTGAAGCGCATGGCAGCGTGCAGACTGATAGGCATGTGCATAAGCTAGTTGGAGATAGGTGCTGGTATAGAAAAAGACTACCGGAAGGAGAGACCTGCAAGCGCGGTGCGGGCAGCCACTTTTTCGTAGTAGGGTCGGGTGCAGACCAGGGGTGACCCCTGGTGCAGGCGGCATTAGTGCAAAGCTTTCACTGTTTTGGTGGTATGGTGGCAACATTCGCTCACAGATAGCAGTGTATGCGCTTTAGTGGACAAACCTAACCGTAGTACGGACATGCCAGGACACGCATAGCAGCGTGTTGCTGCTCAAGACGAGGCTCTCCTCAACCGGTGGACGTAAGCTTGCGTGAGCTGCGTACCCTTAAAGTCTGGAGGCAGTCATGAGTAATGTTGCCGTTACCAGGATGTAACGGCGCGTGTAAAGTCCGATCCTTGCGTGACTGCTAGAAGGTCGTTGCGTTGCGTCTTGCACACCTTTATGGCCTCCTGCCGTCTCGAGCAGCGCTGGGCCAAATGCACGCAGTAGCCTTCCATCTGAGACGAGCGCACAATGCCTCTTTGGCAGCTTTTATCAGGAGCACTTTGTGTAATACTTCGACAGCAGTAGTAGTGCACCGTCCGTATGCAAAGATCCGTACAATGATGTGTATCCTGCAAGGCTACATTGCGTCAACTGCGGCGCCTAGGGGTGCCCCCAGAGGAGCCCTACCCACCCGATTCTGGCGAGAAGCCTACTCATCAACGAAGATGCCGCTCTCTGACGAAGCTTCTTGTATACAAGGGCCTCGCTTACAGTGCTGCCAGGGGAAATGGGCGGGTTGGGGCCACTGCTGCAGAAACTAACGATCAGCGCACGCCGTACAGTAACCGTGTATGGGACGAGCTGCAACCGCTTGATGAGTGCCTTACTGCCTTTCTGGTGAACGGGTACAGTGTATCGACATTACATGTGTCTCTCTTCGCAGCAACATGGAAGACACCGACGTTGCTACACAGTAACCAGGCGCCTTGCCCGCTGAGGACCTCGCGGGGAGGAGCTGGCAAGCATGTTGCAGCAAAGGCTTGCAAAATTTGCAGCACTTTGGATAATTCTATGTATCATCTGCTTCCAGCCCAGCCTGGTATCTGGGAGCACACGGACGGTTGCCAACACAGCGGAGTTGTTCTTCGCAACTTCAGAGGCAGACGTAGATCTTATTATTGTGCTCAACACGATAGTAATCAACGCCTCGGAGTGGCGCGGCACAGTCCAGTTGACCAGAAGCGTGGTCATTTCTGCCTTGCCGGAGCGCCTGGCGTCACAGACATACACACTGCTGGATTGGAACAATCTGCCCATGCTGCTTGGCGTGGCGCGCAACGTCACACTCCGGTTTGTAGGCTTTGAGGTGAGGCGAAGGCCGTAAACTCACGTTTCTCACTCACATGCGGGCAGGGCATCTAGGAACATAACCTTGAAACAGTATGCGGCATTCAGCTTATATAGTCAAGCGTGGTTTGCCTTAGGGCTGCTTGGGCGAAGTGAGAACTTTTCCTGTCACGCTTAACCGCAGCCGCGCAGTGTGGTTAACGTATAGACGGCTGGATTACGCCCCGTGCTTGTCAGTACTGTCCTTGGCTTCTTCGGCCGCGCGCACACGTCAGACCCGCCTCCCTCTCAACCTGAGCTAACCGCCTGGTTTTGCTCTACCGTATGCACTGTGCTCTCCTTGTTCTGTGCACGGGTACGGTGCCACCCTGCTGTTTGTCAACGTAATGACGCCGCTGCAAGAAGCTCTCCCTTTACCACCCTGCCGCGCCACGTGCGACGAGGAGTACACAGTCCACCCCACCTCTCCTGCTTACCCACCTACCCAGATGATCAACCACTACGACGCTCTGGGCGTCAACTTCAGGCCCATACGACAATCTGAAGGAGCCACTATCATATTGGAGCGCGGAATATCGCGGCGTCTCGTGGGCCTCCCTTTGTCAGCCTCGGTTGCCAACTTCCGAATGGCTCCTCGGCCTGTCGGCTGGCCGGGCGCTCAGAGCGTGGAGCCACTGTCTGACTTCATCTACAACAGCACACGCGGCCCCGCACCTGTCGCAGCACTGGCCGGTGCGGTGCGGGTCACCGACTTTGCCACTACGGTAAGCAGGCGGCGTCAAGGCTTGTCCGTACTAATTGTACAATCCGCTGAGAGGCGGGCTGCAAAACACGACCCAACCCGGACCACCCCGGACGGCAATGTGGGGTGCAGGGGGCACCCCGCATCCAGCGGCAGAGGCAACGGCAGTGGGTAGCGATGCTGTTGCGGGGACACAGTTGCATACTAA
The DNA here is from genome assembly GCA_036984285.1 of Chlamydomonas sp. KOR1. NCBI lineage: Eukaryota > Viridiplantae > Chlorophyta > Chlorophyceae > Chlamydomonadales > Chlamydomonadaceae > Chlamydomonas > Chlamydomonas sp. KOR1. The sequence goes on along the minus strand of BQMZ01000188.1, from coordinate 133,431 downwards.
CAAGCTGGTACTTAATAGACGGCAAAGTGGTTTAATCGCTTGCGGCATGCTTACTAGCCCTTTAGGACACTTGCACGTGGGCAAGGCTGTACTGAATTGGTGTACACTCGGACCGCCACGTCTGCGATCGGAACAGGTCCCGGTTGACAACTCGCTAGCCTTCCAAGGCTTGCGCTTCGGTGGCTTCGTCACCGCATTCATCAACGGGTACTACATGATAGACTACCCAGTATCCGAAGACTGCTTGCAACAGAAGCCTGGTAGGTGCTGGGTTGCGTGGGCAGCTCGCTCCTGCGTCCGTCGCTGTCCAACCTTCTTGCACCTTGCACCTGCACCTGCACTTCCGTGCTGGGAGCCTGCAGGTACGTCCCCCCCCCAGCCTGTGCTCCAACGGCCTCTACCGTGCTCATCCTCTACGCAGCTCCTTTCGCACATTCTGAATTCCTTCCCGCCCTGTTTGCCTCGTCCAACCCCATGCCTAAGGCGCGGAGTGCATTGCGCTGCTGCTGGCGCAGCTGGAAAGTCAGCTGCCTCTGGCCTCGCCCCAGCCAGCGTCTGCGGCCCTGCAGCCCCTCCAGGCACCCTGGCCAGCAGCACACGATTCGCCTGGCAACGGCAGGGGCGGGGGCACACCAACCTCGACGGTGAGGGGCAGGCGCTCTAGTAGCACTCCCTGGGCACACCAGCACGCAAACTTACCGGTGGTCCCAAGCGTGACACCTAGGGCGCCGACGCTGGGTGCCTTTGCCCGGCTCGGGTTCGAGATTTTCGTACGCACACTGAATCCAACGCACCCAGTCCTGCGCCGCAAGTTGCCGTACTGTACGCATAGCCAGCAGCAGCAGTCGCCCACCACTGCAAATGTCGTTGCACGGAACTTCTCATTCCACCCGCATGGACACCCACACCTGCCCACACACCTCCTGACCACCACAGATCATCATCGCCGCGGTAGTGCCATCAGCGGTGGTCCTGCTGGTCATCGTGGGCCTGTACGTGCACCACCGCCACAGCGTGACCCATGGGTCGGCCGGCGGCCCCGCCGCCTACGCGCCCAGGAAAGACAGCACCGGCAGCACGCCTCCCAGTGGCAGCAAGGCGCCCTCTGCCGTTGGGTCCGCTGGCAGCAAAAAGAGCATGCCGCAGTTGGGGTCGGAGGGTGCGGTCATGAAGGGTCCCACAGGGGTGACGGGAAGCCGGCCCTCGAATGGCAAGGAGGGCCTCGGGTATATGGCGGCGGCGGCTGCCAAGGCGGGGGGCGTGTTCATGGGTGTGGAGGATGGGCAGGAGCCGCCCGTGTGGTCGCAGCGCACGGCAGATCTGGTGGGTGCTGAGGCCTGGGGGTTACGCAGGTGGGGAGCGGGGATTACGTGTGGGTTTTGTGGTCCCTGCGTGCTGGCGTGCCGCCTCTGAAGTAAGGCCGAAGAGCTGCGGAGCTGCCTGTCGTATGCCATGTGCTTTGATTTGTGGACAATGGCTCTGCGCTGGCGTTGCCTGAGCCGTTGTATGCGACATGTTGCACAGTCTGGGAAGCCCACGCATGGCTGTAGCGGTCGGGTTGCCACGTGCGTGTAAGTGCCCTCTTGCGCTGTGCACGGGTTGCCTGCATGGCTTCCGGGGTGCCACCACTTTGCCCTGTGAAGCCTGCACGTCGCACTTTACTGGCTAGCCTCACTTAGCAGCTTTACCCGGCTGCCCCTTGCAGGAGGCTGTGGGCCTGCACGGCAGCGAGGACCCCTCAAACCGCGGGGGCGGCACTGGGGGCGTGGGCAGCCCGGAGCAGCTCCAGACCGCGCAGGAGGAAGCCTCGAGCGAGGACCCTGCCGCTGCGCCGTTGGTGGCGGTGGCGGTGGCGGTGACGGGAGGCAACGCCGCGTCGGGCCCGGGCGAGGCGGGCGGGCTGGAGGGGAGTTCAGGCATGATGCAGCCCGCGCTGTCGGCACTGTCAGCGCAGGTGGGTCGTGTGCGTTTTTGGTAACGGCGCCGCTACCAATCACCAGCTACGAAGGCAGTCGAGGGTAATCCGTGTTTGCAAGGCAGTGTGTCTGCCCGCTGCACAGCAGGAACGTTGAGTGGAGACTATAAGTGCCCTTGGTTGAGGCGTCCTTCGTGTGTGCACTTGTTACCTCCACCTCGGGCACCCTGGGCTTCACTCAAAGCGTCATCCCTCAGCTGTGCTCACGCTGTGCACATAAACACCTTTTATCCATGCTAAAACACAAAGCCGTGACGTGGTAGTGCGGAACTTGTAGCCAAATCGCCGCCTTAGCTGCCGACAAGATGTGTAGCGGGGCGCAATCGCACGAGGTCTGTTTGCCCTGTTGCTGGTGCAGACGCATGTCCAGGCTCCATTGAGACCCGCAACCCTGACCCTTTAGCTCGGTCCTCAACTCCTTCACCCTAGGACGCCGACGCGCCGGCCAACCCCGGAGATGACTTTGTGCGCGTCAGCACCGGACCAGACATGCTGGCGGAGCTGGAGGAGATGGCCAAGGGCCTGCGCACCAACATTCGGGACGTGCAGCTAAAGCTGGAGAGCGTCCTGGGGTCAGGGGCGTACGGCACCGTGTATAAAGGTGCGTGGGCAGCAGGGAAGGCCGCTTGTATCGTTGTATGACAGGCATGCACGGGTTAGAAGGGTTGGGGTGGCGTGTTCAGCTCAAGGGTTGCACTCCGAGCCGAACAGCGTGGGGCAGGAACATATGGCAGCGCGTGTGTCCTGCGCACCTCCACCGGGCACACACGCGTGCGCCTCCACCACTGCGCCTTCGTACGCTGCACCTCAACCTTGCACACACGCGTGTGCCTCACCTCCGGCAGGCTCGTGGCAGGGCCTGCCGGTGGCGGTCAAGACGGTGGTGTTCACTGCCTCGGAGGAGAGCCGTCGCCGGGCGCTACAGGAGGCGGCGCTGTGCCAGAGCGTGGCGCACCCCAATATTGGTGAGGGGCTGGGACAGTGCAATCTCAGGCCTGGGGGGACGCATGCCTCAGCAGTGACGAAATGCAGGACGCTACATTCGGCAGGCAGGGCGCATCCAGACAGGTACCGATGTGCCGCAAGGCGCGTCCATGACTGGCGCACCTACATGTGGCAGGCCCGCTTGCACACCCACCAAGCTCCCTGGCACCTGACACCGTCTCCTGGCACTTCACGCGAGTCCACACCGTCGCCGTGCTTGGCAGTTGCGCCCTACACCATAGGCGGCGTAGGAACAGTGCTGAACAATAGGCGACAACGCTTGCCGACATCCTGCACATTATCGAGATTGTTTGCACAACCCCAACCCTCGCCGCGCGTCGCAGTTGCCACCTACACGAGCGACGTGGAGGCGCTGGGCGGTGTGGCCATGGGCACCAGCTCGGGGCCCAGCAGCAGGACCGTCAGCGTGGCAACCGACATGAGCAAAGTGCTGGTGAGGCGGGGAGTGCGGTTGTGGTCATGTTGGCTTGGCACGGGGCGCCGTGGGCCCGGCGGAAAGTGCACAGGCGCCCTAGTTTAGTTTGTTTGGGTCAAGGCCGGGCGGCGGGCAGGGTGCGAGTGTGCGGGGAAGGGATTGTGGGAACGGAGCTGTTGGAAGGCGACAGGACATTGGGTGTGTGGCGTTTGGGAGGTCGTGCGGTGCAGGGTGCAGGGCTTTGCAGGTGGTGCTCATGGTTGTGGCAGCCCACAACCAACACATGCATTACTCGCGCCGATCATGTCGATCATGTCGCGCGAGGCGGCGGCGCGCATGCTGCACTGTTGCTCGAGGGCCATCACGTTCCCTGAACCCGCTTGCGCAGGACTGGCGGCTGTACATCGTGCAGGAGTTCTGCGACGGCGGGCCGCTGCGGGCGCTGTACGGCGACCGGACGCTGTGGCCTGGCACCGGGCTGGCAAACCTGGTGAGCTGCCGTGCTGGTTTGGGGTGCTGCCGGAACTGGCTGGTACGTTGCAGGTCTAAAAATAGAACAGCTCATGCCATACTCGCTCCGCACCCATCGTGGTATGACTGTATGGGCAATCTCCCCACATCACATCTTGCACCAACCGACATAGACCTCAAGCCCCACTATTCCGGTCCGCTCGGGCTGCTGTTCTCTCTGTTCCTGCTCCCCTGTGCGAACCGCCATGGACCCCACCTCCCCTTTCACTGTTGCGGTTGGGCCGTTGGGGTTTGCCGTTTTCACCGTGGACCCGGAACACCAGCTGCCTCGATGCAGCGGCCCTATCCAAGCGCTGCTGGGCCTTGTGTGCTAACACGGGGCTCCGCCAACAACCCACCCGCAGCCATCCATCGTGTCGCTGGGCCTGGGCATCTCGCGTGCCCTGGCGCACCTGCACTCCAAGCGCATCATCCACGGCGACCTCAACCCCAACAACGTGCTGCTCAAGCGCGACCCTGTGGAGCCGTCGGGCTACGGGGTCAAGGTTGGGGACTTCGGGCTCAGGTGAGCGTTGAGCGTGATCAGCAGATAACGATAGCACGGAAGGGCCTTGTTTTGGTGTACCAGGGCACCAGGTGAGCGCGTGTCCATTGGAAAGCATGGACGGTCCGCCTTGATGTTTACTCAACTGCCCTGCCTGTGGCAGCCTTGAACACTAACCTTCCGGCACCCTGGCCTTCGCTTTTAAGATTTCCTTGTTGGTAGTTTTAGTGCATGTGTAGCGTCGGGAACGATGAACAAAGGTGCGGCTTCATTGCACTGTGACAGTCGCGCGGAACTTGCCAGGCAGCGATGCGGCCTGAGGCAGCGGTCGCAAGACACCACACACATCACCAGCGGCATGCCATGTCCCAAGTGCTAACCCACGCTTGCCCTCCCTCCCCACCAGTGTGATGCTGCCCGTCCACCGGACCCACCTGTCCAACATGCGCATGGGCACCATGTTCTACATTTGCCCCGCCGTAGTGCTCAAGGTGGGCGTTGGGTTGTCCCCGTGTGCGTCAGGGCCGGGGAGTAATTGCAGCCACGGGCCAGGATTGGGGAAAAGGGCTCGTAGCGGCTCGCAGCGGCATATGGCTGCATGCAGAACCCTTACTTGCATCGTGTGCGAGTGTGCTTTGCATAATTGCCATGGACAAGCGTAAGTAAACACTTCGTACGTTGCTACTGAGTGAGGGTACGTTGGGCTACGTTTCAGACCGTGACGGCAAACGCTGTGATGCTTGCGCACACCGTCGGCGGGCCCGGGGCCGCCTGGTCTGCCAACAGCACTTGCACGCCTTGTCCTTCGCATGGACCCACATTCCCGTGTCCCTGCTGCCCCTGCCGTACCCCTGGACACCCCGTCGAACCCCAGGCCCAAGTCGGCCCCGCCTCGGACGGTGAGTGAGATACGCGTCCCTGAAATCAAGCTGCTACAGGACCACACGCTGTACACCAGCAGCTGCAGCACCGCAGCCAGCTAACCCCTCACCACGGCCTTCTTCTACCTGTCCTGCCTTTCCCTCCGTGCTGCATGCATTATGCCTTCTGCCCGCGGTGTGTGCCACTTTGTCCTGTGGTGGCATGAACACCGCCGGCGGACCCAGCAAGCAGCCTTAGGCCCACTGTTCTCGTGTTCCCCCGTCTGTCTTTATACCGCCTAACCCCGTGGTCCGCAGTGTTCTCCCTGGGCGTCATGCTGTGGGAGCTGTACCACGGCCGCACCGCCGGCGTGCACACCGCGCACGGCCCGCGCTACAGCCGCGTCTTCCCCGCCTTCCCGCCAGCCTGCCCGCCAGCCTACGCCGCCATCGCCCGCCACTGCCTCAACCGCCAGCCCGCCAACCGCCCGCAGGCGGCCGAGGTGGTTGAGCGGTTGGAGGCAGTACTGGCGTCCCTGCACACCCCCTTGGATGTGCTGTTGTCGGGGGTGTCCCTGCGCTTGGCCGGCTCGGCGCCGCAGTCCAGGGACGCTGGGATGGGGCAGGGGATGTCCCCGTACGGTCAGGCGGTGGCCCCGGGGGCAGCTGCGCCGGCCTCTCTGGCGTCGGCAGTGGGCCCGGGCGCCGTGCAGACGTGAGGGCGGCTGTAGGCTTGGGAGGAAGGCATGGGTTCTTGGCCTGGGCTGTGGAGCAGTGTGTGTACGTGGGATGTGTGGGCTGGTGGGAGCAGCTGTGTGTCTCATTTGCTGCTGAGGTGGACGGGCTGGCTGGCGGGCAGCAGGAGGTGGGTGCAGCGAAGGGGCAAGCCTTGGGTGGCGCACCACCTAATGCATCTTGTGCATGGGGGAGATTGTGGCGAAGCAGGAGCAGTAGCAGAAAGCAGGCGCCGCTTTGGACGGCGTCGTGGTACCGGTATGATAAGAGCCTGCTGCTAGTGCTACAGCTCTGTATGTGGGCGTGGGCGTGGGCTACCGCTGCTGTGGCTCTGTTGCATGCATCTGGTTGTGTGCACCCGTGCAGCTATCCAGGGCTGTGAGTGGATGTGCGACAAAGCGGGCACGGCTAGGCGGGTAAGGTGCCCTGCCGGGGCTGCCACTACCGGGCAGCTCGTGGGCGCAGTCGCTATTGGTGTGCATTCGTGCATGTCCCGGCAGGCGAGTTGTTGGGGAGAACGGTTGCACTTCTGCCATGTGGATTGCGAGGCCTGAATAGGAGGTGGCGGGCGTGAGCATGGGTTGTGGATTGCGGGCCTGGAGTTGGGCGTGGGGTAGTGGCAGGAGGCTCGGCAACAGGGTGCATGGGTGATGAGTTTCCGGATGGAACCCCAAAGGATCGCGAAACCAGGAGCCGAGTGTCGTTTCTGACTTTCGTCGTACGACTGCATGTTCGGCCATTGCAGCCAGTTACCGGTATTCCATTATGAAATGCGCGTGATGTGCCCGGCCCTGAGAGGCGCAACCGGCGAGCGTGCGGGCATGCACTTTAAGTAGATGTGATCTTGGTTTGGCAGATGGCGGTAGGGCCCACGTACCGGTCCCGGCAGACCCCTACCAGGCTTGAGCGCCTTGCGGCTTGGCCTTTTGCGCGCGACCTGAATGGTTATGAACCAAGTGCGTTGCAAGGCATGAAAGACACTGCACGTTATTTACCGGTACATCTGTGCCGTTGAGGGTGTGTGGTGCATAGCGAATGCTTTTTGCTTGGCAGCAGCATGGCTCGGCACGCATCAGCTCGTGCAGGCGACACAAATAGGTTATCGCACGTTGCCTGCATCGGACACGTCGTGCATTTCCTTGTGTCTGCCACAAGTTCGTGACACCTGGCAAGCTATCTACCTGTCTACTTGTTTGGAGTTGTGCGCTACAAACGTCGACGAGGTACACACAATGCACGTGTCGTTCGTCAGGTACATGCTGTGTTCCTGGTGGTGTGGCGCGGCGTGCGGGCTGCTGCTTATACGCCGCTTTTGTGTATCCAGTACGCGGCAGTACTGTGCGCATTAATACCATGCATGTCCTTTTATTAAGTCGATGCCAAGTGGCCGTGTGGGCATGGAGACGCGCCGTACGGTACTGCTGTACGGTGCAGGGCCTGCCGGTAACCAGTTTGAGGGGCGGCTTGCGCTTTCGTGTCTCATCCAGCTTCAGCGCGCGCTGCTGGGAGCACGCCTCGTCGTGTTTGAACATGGTCCCTTACCTATTAGCATGCGAGGCGTTTGTCCTCCAGGGCCAGGACTATGGGCCTGTGACCTCTTCAATCTTCATGATGCGGTGCATTTGCACCTTGTTTGGCGGCCCTTCAAGTAGCCTGTGCGTTCGACTACTTTTCTATTCCGTTCTTGTCGAGTGCACTGTCTGGCGCCGCTGTCATCATGAGAAGGTGTGTCTGAGTGTGCACTGTAGCACTCGAGCAAGCACCATCGCCCCTCGTGCAACCGTTTTGCAGCACACACGAACGAAGTCGGAGGAAGACGTTCATAAGCTGTAGTCATGCTACTGCGCGCATGGGACTTGCTGCACCTCGCAAGACTACACATCGCATGCATCTTGCAGGCTTACACAGCTAACTGCTGGTCATGCATTGAAGCCTGGTGCACTACGGCATAATAAGCCTATAAGGCCTTAGTTTTGTAACGAAGCTCTCCTGCTTGTCCTCTCGACACGCCTCAAAGCGATGTCACCCCGATACCCCTTGACACGCCCAAAAGCGGTTGACAGGTGGCAGGTTGCAGTGCAGGTGATAGCACGAGATTATTGGTACCCAGGTCATGCAGGTCATCAGCATCATTGTTTACGCAGCAATCCAGCCAGATCCAGCTTGTGTGTGCGGCTGCCTGGCCAAGGCTCGGGATTGGCGCCCCCGAGGGGATTTCCCTGCAACGGCATGGCCCCTTGCCGCTTCTGTCGGCACGGCCAGTAGCCCTTTGTAGCCATTCATCCGCTCCTGCGTTTGCCAGAATAAGTCAGTCGTACCAGCTTGCTTTTGTAACGCCGTGCACAGCACGCGTCAGGTGCATGACAGGACAGGCGGAAGTGCTCTGCAGCAGCACTGCTCGGCTGGACGCCTGCAGGGGCAAGTTGTTGCAGGTACCGCACGGGTGGCGCCCTAATGAAATAAGGGAACCTGTGCGCGGATCCAAGGATGACAGTGCAAGTGCGGACGTACCGCGGGCTGCTGCGAATCTGGCCGTGACTGGCATGTGCAGGGCCAGGCAGGTCTGCAGGGGCGTACCTCGGCAGTTGCCCCGGCATTGCGTATGGACAAACGCACTCGGACACAGACCCTGATGGGCACTGGGCTGTGCGACAGAGGGTATTGCGAGCGCGGGGCTACCCGCTCCAGCAACGGGGCAGCAGGGGACCGAGCGTCGAGTAGCACTGAACACGTGTCCAGTGGCACCATGTGAACTGTGGTCCTGTTTCAATTCGCGCACTTAAGTACTAACTGCCCTCTTTGCGATGAGGATGTCTGGCGCCTTGTTGAACACGGTTTGAATGATGTTGACTCATGAACCATGGGTCCCGTGTGCATGGTTGCCCATTGCCGCGGTGTTTATCTTCGCTCACATCTCGACGGAGTCCTAACTGCTTCCACTTTGAAGTCTTTGCCAGTGCCTTTCGTTCCCAGCCGTCATCGAGTTTCTGAGTAACTGATTTGGTTCCCAGACGTCACTGAGCTGCCGCACTCTACACGGCGTTTCAACTCGACAACAGTTGCAATACTGTACGCCAGAATTGTCATACTGCAAACTACCGGTAGAGTACGCGCATTACGTGAAGCGCAACCAAGGTGCCCTCGCGCGCTTGGTGAGTTTGCTTCAGCCCATGCTGCGCTCCATCCAGCAATATGAACTTCAAGTTGACACAAAATGTGACTTGTCCGCAGTTGCCTGCAGTAGCGGCAAGGCCGGTAACCTCAGTCCAAAACGGACCCAGGTTCGCAGCGTGCGCCTCGGTTAACATGGAAGACGGCAGCTGTCCGGCCACGCAGGCCGCACACAGCCCCCGCATCCTCAACAGCAACGGGAGCAGCAACAGCAACAGCAATAGCAACAGCCGGACCCATCTGCCGCACCTGCCGACCGATCTGCGCCTGCGCATCCTGTCGTTGCTGCCGCCCCACGACTTGGCCCTGGCCGGCCGCTTCACATGCCGGCAGGCGGCACGGCGCTTCGGCAGCAGCCCGCAGGAGCACACCGCGCGCCTCAGCCAGCCGCTGCCGGACCACGCCGCCGCCGCCACGTGGTGCGTGGAGGGCGCGCGTGCGGCCATGCGGCAGCTGAGCCTCCGGCACAAGCTGCTGCTCCTCAGCACGGCGGCTGCCAGCGGCTGTGGGGCCAACGTGGAGTTCGCGTGGCAGCTGCTGCAGCCCTACGTGTTCCCGGAGCTGCTGCAGACAGACCACTACCACGAACTCCTAATGCGTAAGATTACCGATAAGATGAAAGCATCAGTGCCGAACGTGGGCCCTGCGGCTGTTGCGTCGGGCCTGGCGCACCTGCTGCCCTCCCTGGAGCAGCGCTGCCCCGGGCTGCTGGACCCGGGGCGCACCCTGGAGGCGGCGGCACGGCACTGCGACCTTGCGGGGCTGCAGGCGGCGTGGGAGGTGGTGGGGCAGCGGCTGCTGAGCAGCTTGCAGCCGGACGTGCAGCAGCCGGGGTCTGCCCAGCACGGGGGCGTGCAGGGGCTGTGGCGGCGCGTGATGGCTGCGGCAGCTGGCTCTGCTGGCCCCGGCGCAACGGCCAAGATGGAGTGGGCGCTTGAGAAGAGCCGAAGCAGCAGCAGCAGTAGCCATGTCCCCGCGCCTGACTCTGAGGTGTGGGGCGCAGCTGCCGCCTCGGGCGAACTTCCGCGGGTGCGGTGGCTGCATGAGCACGGGCTGGGCCTGAGTGCCCAGGCTGCGCTGGAGGCGGCGCTACTGCACGCACCACTGGTCACCATCCAGCGGATGGAGGAGCAGGGCGGCTACCTGCCTGCCGCGGGCGACCCCGCCTGGGCTGGGGGCTTTGGCGTGTGCACCTCTCAGGCAGCTGCTGCAGCCAGGGACAGCGCGGCCAAGCTGCGATGGCTGGCGGGCCGGCGGGGACCGGCGACGTTCCACGAGTTGGGCTACACTGTCACCGCCATGGAAGCGGCGCAGCACGGCAACCTGGAGGCGTTACAAGAGCTCGTACAGCAGTACGGGCAGCAGCAGAACGGCGCAGACCTTGCCGCCGCAGTGGCGGCTTTTCCGCAGCGCATCGCCACATACGCTGCGCTGTCCAGCAGCGTCCCCACGCTGGCGTGGCTGCGGCAGGCGGGGTGTGCGCTGGAGGACATTTGCTTTCTGCACGCCTTCACCCGTGGCGACCTGCCCATGGTGCGGTGGCTGCTGGAGGCGGGCTGCCCGCGCGGCGACAACTGCATATCTGATGCTGTTAGCTTGTGGCCGTTCTGTGCGACGCTTGCCGAGAGCAGGCGGCTGGTGGAGGCGGTGGGGCTGCTGGCGGCGGCAAGGTGGCCTCTGAATGAGAAATCCGATCACCATCTCTTGATCGCAACGTCTGATAGCCAACCCTGGGTGGTTCTGCACGCGCTGCTGGAGCTGCAGCCAGCCGGAGCATTTTCGGACTTGCCGTACGTTGCGCTTGCGTACGCTTCATCCACCGGGTGTGAGGCAACTCTGGAAGAGCTGTTGGGCATGGGCGTGCGCCAGGACCAGTTGGCGGGCATGCGTGTTTACTGGTACCTCTTCGCCATGCGCAACGGCGACAGGGGCACGCTGGAGTGGCTGCGGCGGCTGGGGGTGCCGCTGAACAGCCCTTTGGTTCTGCATCTTGCCCTAACGGACAAGCCGCCTGTGCCTGCGCCTGCCCTGGCGTGGGTTAAGGGGCAGCAGGAGCCGCAGTGTGGCGCGCCAGTGGGATAGGAGTGTCTGGCTCTTGGAAGACGTCCATGCACCGATGACATGTCCACAGCTTCGTGTGTGCAGCGAATGGTGAGGCCGCTTGCAAGCGGGCCCCAAAACGGGTAGCGGGGCTCATGCACAGCCAGTCAGAGGAGGGTTACTATCGTCAGCACAGCGTGGATTCGCGTCGTTATGGCGTGGCCGGCGGTATGGGGGTAGGGCAGCAACACGCGTGGGCTGAATAGTGGTGTTGGATTGGAAGCATCGACCTGCCGGGATGCAGGCGTGCGGTTGTGGTTGCGTCAGTCACTACTGCGACGTCATTCAGCGTGCATGTCCGGGCCCCGTGTAATTAGAACTACCAGTAAGCGATTGCTCGAAGCGGCCGGAATACTTCCTCCCCATTGTGTCGTACACGTGGTACCATAGGTCCTAGGAGTGGGGCGATTGTACACAGTGCATATGGTGCCATCGGGTCATGGTCTCATGGACTGGGTGTGCAGGCCGGTAGGTGCACGTGGACAGGGGGGCATCCGATAGTAAAGGACCAGCGGGCGAATGGGTTCTGTTCGGGTGCGTCTCATACACCGAGAGCGCATTGCTCTAAGTCAGTGTAGATGAAACGGTGGGGCCCGGGCCATGCATGGTAACAGATGGCACGCAGGCGCTGCAGCGGTGTAGGGATGAGCGCGCTCCAAAATGCTCCGATACCGTAGTGGGGCATCACCTCTCGCTTGCTTACTTCCCACCGCCACCGCCAGTGCGAGAACCACACAGCTCTCCTTTGGAACCCTGCTGGATACCCTTTGACCTGCCGTCAACAGCGCTACCGATTGATTCTCTTACAGACCGTGTACGTTGGCCTTACAGAGGAAAAGGTTGTCTGGTGCCCGAACGGAGGTGGGAACTCGATCCTGAACCCACCGCACGCGACCAGGCTCCACACCTGGGGGAAATGGCCCACCACCGTATTGACAGAGCAGTTGCGGCCGCCGAGCACTCTCTGTCCACAACCCGGGTCAAATTCATGGACCCAGGGAGGCAAGCACGCTCAACCAAATGGGGTCGGTTGGGGCTGGGGCCTAAGCAGGAACCCAGGTAAACGCCCCTTAACTGTCTGTACGACACATAAGCCACCTTCAAGCGGACGCTCGCACTGGGTAGCACAGATACAGCCTTTTCTGAGGTCCACCACAGCGATATCTGCACTAATGCCGCAAAGCGCATCATGACATGCTTGTCTTCTCAAGGAATCACTCAACCATGTCGGCGCCGTCATCTCGTAAAGCACGGCCACGCGGGGCAGGTACAAAGCTGCTCCGGTGTTACATGGCCTCGGATGCCAGTCGCCCCGACTGAACCTGCACAGCTGCGCGGCCACAGGTGATTGTCCATGACCACTACATCCCCCCTCCCTCCTCATTCCCACTATATGGTCATGGACGGCAGCCGCCCCGGCTGCGGCAGCCGCGCCAGGAAGCCCGGCCCAAACACCTGCACCAGCGCCCACACCACCTCGCCTAGGTCTGCGTCCTCCCGCCAGCTCTCTGCCAAAATGGCCCGCGGGGTGCGCGACGGCTCGCCCCCGCCAGATCCTCTGGCTCCGGCGGCATCGCCTGTATCGGACCTCCCCTTTCCTCCCTTGGCATTGTTGACAGCTGTATTGGGCTCCCGTGCCAGGGCCTGTGGATGCGCAGCAGTGGGGAGGAAGCAAGGTTGGCACACAATGGCACACAGAACAAGGACACGCCTGGCCCTCTGGCCTGCTTTCATGCAGCCAAGTACGCGTGACCCTGTGTGGCACTTGCAAGACCGGACGAGCAGGCAGGCTGCAGGTGCGGCGAGGACGGTGAGCAGGTGCGGAGCTTTGTGCCCTCCTGTCCACGCGGTTCTGGCAGGGCACCATGCACATGAACTGCTCTTGGGACCAGCACTGTAACGTCAGTCGAGGTGCTGTCTCTGCCACACAACGCTACCGGCATGGTATGGCGTCCCCTCACAATCGCCAAGGTCGTAAGACATCTGCTCGCCCCTCCCCATTGCCCCACAACACACACCTGCACGCCGTCCTGCCTGTCCCCGAGCCCAGCACGCCCATTTGCTTGCAACTGCGCCGCCGCTCCACCAGCCGGAGCGCTCCCTCCGTTTGCCACGGCCTGCCCCTGCCCCTGCTGTTGTCCCTGCTGTTGCCCCTGCTGTTGCTGCTGCTGTCTGTTGCCCTTGGCCGCCGCCTCCCGCAGCAGCTGCAGCGCCTGCACAGCCGCCGGGTTGTGCGGCTGCTGCTGCAGCTGCGTCACCGTGGCCTCCAGCATGGCGGGCGTCAGCGTGCCGCTCTCCAACTGCTGCTTTAGGCCCGACAGCACAGCCGCCACCGCGCCGCCGCCAGCCGCCGCCGCCGCAGGCTGCTGCAGCAGCGATGCCAGCGGGCCCAGGATAGCACTGAGACCGCCGCCGCCGGCGGGCTCGGGCTTGATGGCGGCGGCGGCGCCGTTGGCGGCGGAGGAGGGCCCGGCGTCGACGCCGGGGCGGGTGATGCCGTTGAGGGCCGCTGGCGTGCGGCGTGACCTGCGGGGTCCAGGGTGGGTGCGAAACGCGGCGTTCGGGACTCGGGCGAGTTGTGGAGCGCTTGCATGCAACTGACCTTGTGGATGCCACAAGCCAAAGCGAAGGCTTCCGCAAGCGGTCGAAGCTGCTGGGCCGTTCCAGGGTTGCGCATAAACCTTTGCTTTTCGTGCAATGGTGCGGCCATTGGGACAGAGAGACTAGCTCGTCGAGCAGGCATCGGGTAAAAGCAAAGGAAGGGTCCACGGGCAGTTGCTAGGGATGTGCGTGCGTGAGTCATGACTTGGGGTCCGGCCCACCTGGGCGCAAGGAACAGGTGGTACGGCAGCCCGTCCGCCGCCACCTCCATCAGCTTGTCGTACATGGCGGCGCCCGCCGCCAGCATGATCGCGCCGTACACCCGCGTAGCTTCGTACTGCCGCACGCCCTCGCGCTTGGCCTCAAGGGCGGGCTGCAGGTGGGCGATGTACGGCTCCAGCTGCGGGATGAGTAAGAGCCGTACGGTGGCGTGGCCTAGCGCCGCCAGTCCGACGACGGCGCCGTAGTGCGAGGAGAGGGGCTTGGAGCCGTCGAGCAGTGCGCGGATGAGCTGCTTTGATATCTTGACCTGTGGATCAGGAACGAGAACAGGAACGGGAACAGCAAGGCGTTAGAAAGTGACCCTTACTTGACAAGCACCACCGCTAATGCCAGCGCACCACCTCCGCTGTCACCGCCCCCCTAGTGCCAATTTTGCGGGTCATGAACTGGCCCCTGGAAAGGCCAACCTGCAGCCGGTAGTACGGCTCCCCGAACCTAGCGTCAACACCCAATCCACCACGTCCAACGACGTCACTGATATCAACCTATACCTCCATTGCTGCTGTCACATTGTGCTCCCGCAGCCCGACCTGCAGCCCGACGTAGGGCTCGCCGAACCCGCTTCTGGCGCCCAATCAATGCACGTCACGGTGCTCTGGCACACGCAATTAACATTAATTAACATTAACATCAATTAAAATAAGTCAGAGCCTCCTGTAACGCATAACGTCGCCCCATATCCCCACCTGCAGCCCGTAGTAGGGCTCGCCGAACCGTGCGCACAGGCGGGCAACCAGCTGGGCGGCAGCGTCGCGAAGGGACCAGTGGTCCTCGGCGGAGCTGGCGCCTGGGGGTTGGTGGGCCACAGTGGAGGCGGTCAGGGCAGTTGAGGCGATTGATGCGGTGGATGCAGGGGCCCATGGTCGTCGCTCGTCGGTGGAGCTGGCGCGTGAACACCATGTAGGTAGTGCCCATCAACCGTGCTGCCATACAACTGAGAGCACTAACTGCTCTTAGACGCGCTTCGAACGATACACCAACCCAATGCGGCACACCCACCTAGGGACTTGGCCAGCATGCATGTGAGCAGGGGCGGCATCAGCTGCGCGAGGTAGGGCTCTAGGGCCACGGCGGGGTTGAGCAGGAGAGCCTGCGAATGGGATGAAGATACTAGAAAGTAACACAATAAGCAACAAACGCGCTTTGAAGCTGTTGTGCGGACGGCCCGCTGGTGTCCCCCGAACCCGAGGCCGCGAAGGAAGGGCGACCCGCACATGTGCATTGGCACGACCCAGCCCCCTGGCGTACGAGCAATGGTACATGCGTAGGATGACAAATGGGGAGGGCCTTGATTGCGCCCACAGCGACGCTCGTGCACCCTGCCTATGCTTCGCGGTGCGTCCCGCCCTCAGCCAGCCCCATCGCCATGCCCACGTTTTGCTGCAGCCTGTTCATCTCCTATTGCCCAGCATGCGACCCCAAGGCATAATCCTGGACCCTGGTGCTAGCCTCCCTTCACCCCAGCCCCCTTTGATGGCAATACTCCGGGGCCCTCGCACCTTGACCAGCCGCAGCGCCATGTGCAGGCGAGGCAGGGAGCGCACGCCGCCCGCCACCTCGTCCGCCACGTGCTGCGACAGGTACGGCATCAGCTGCTGCATGCCTGGTACGGCAGGCGGGCGGGAAGGTGGGAGGAGGTGAAGAGCATGTTGATCCTTCACAAAGGATCGCACAAGGCGTTTGTTGTGGTTGAGCTCAAAGCATGTGTGGGATAACGGCTGAGAGCCGCACCCGTCTGTGCCACTCAGCTAGCGACACGCTCCCTCGACACCGTAACCACACCCTTTCCTCCGCACCTCACCAGCTCCTGCACCGGCTCCCATAACCTCCTATCACCAGCCACGACCCTGAACCGCGCAACAGCTGAGCACGAAATACCAGTCATATGATTCTTGCTGTGCCACCAACTCCTTAGCGTCACCAGTACCACTCGCTTCATGGGCCTGCACCTGGGACTTGATACCCCGTAGAACACATTCCTTATCTGCCCCTACCATCCGTACACCTACCCGGATCCTGTTCAGGGAGGTCAGCCCCGCCCGCTGCATGGAGCCCCGCTAGCCAAGCCATAATACACACCCCTAACCCCTAACCCACTTACACCTACCAGGATCCTGCTCCGCCCGCTGCACGGGGTGCCGCTCTCGTGTACTAACCTAGAAGCCCCATAATACAAACCTCTAACCCCTAACCCACGTACAGCTACCTGGGTCCTGCTGCACTACTGCTGCATCGGGCTGCGCTCTCGTGTACTAACCTAGCCAAGCCATAAAACACACCCCTTAACCCCTTAACCCACGTTCACCTACCAGGATCCTGCTGCAGGGTGATCAGCACCGCTCGCTGCATGGGGCTGAGCTCGGGGCAGCCCCCCGCGCCCACACCCGCCTCGTCCGCCACCGCCCACAGCTCCCCAGAGCCGGGCGGAGGGGGAACCACCGCGCCCAGGATGCTCTTGATCTGCAGCATGTCAGAAAAAGCATGGCGTGGAACACGTAACGGGATGTATGTACCTACTACCACGTCACGGCTTTGTGTTTAGCAGGGTTAATATGTACCAGTCTAATACCAAAGCCGTGATACATGAACTACGTGAGGTGGCCGTGCGCAGGGAGCAGACGCGATGAGGTCTTGCACGCGTCCCAACACGCATTGACTGGGGCACATTCCGTGGCGTGACTCTTGTTTATTCACACACTGAAGGAGAGTTAACGAGAGATTGTAGGACTTTAACTTTACTGTCACTGCCACGCGCTGTGCCGCGCAGTGCCACCCGCCCACCGCCCCTGCCCCTGCCCCTGCCCACGCACCTCCTCAAACATTCGCTGCATCTCATCCGAGAGGATGTGCTGCACAGGGGCAGCGGCTGCTGATGCAGCAGCGGCACCCGCACCGCCCGCGGCAGCGCCAGGGGCCGCCGCCGCCGCTCCCAGGGCCCCGCCGGCGGCCACCTGTGCTGCTCCCGTAGCGCCAGCTGGTCCCTCTGCGGGACTCGCAGTTGGGTAGTCCACATGGGGAACGGAGCATGGCAACCACAGCTCGCATGCGCTGCATCCGTGGCGCAGGGGGCCGGTCTGTGTATCCCGTTGAATGTGCTGCGGCTAAGCGCTGAGCCTTTCCCTGAGCGAGTGCCGGTACCGCCGTCACCTCGCACTCTGAACACCCCACCCCTGCCTCATCAGCTTCCAGCCCGTGGGGAAACGAGACAGACCCCTCACCCGGCACGCCGCCCACTTGCAGACAAACCGGCATCCCCTGCAACCGGCCAGCACGACACAGCCCGTCACACAGCCCCCACCTTTCCGCTTCTGCCCTGCCGCGTCCTTCGCCGCCGCCCCCGCCTTCCCTGCCTCGCTACCGTCCGCCTCCGTGCGCTGCCGTTTGGCCGCCGGCCTGTCCACAGGCGCATTCTCCTCCGTGGCGGGCTGTTGGCCGTCGATGAAGAGCCAGTGGGGGGTCACGGTGGTGGCGGCCGGGGCGCGGGGAAGCGCCGCGCACGTGATCTGCATGGTGGGGGTGTGGAGGGGTCCCGTGCACCGGGGCCCATTCAGTTGCTGCAGACAGTGGGAACGGCGTTAACCAGCCAGCGGTGCACACGGTAAGGGTTGGTGCAGGGTAGTGGGTGGTAGCCTTGCGGAGCCAGCATGGGGTCAAGGTGGTTGGTGAGACGGTGGCACGTGCCATGACGCCGTGTCGGCGGCCTGCAGACCTGCCATAGCTGTATCCACAGTCCCACACCCGACTGCTCGAGCGGCAAGGTGCTGGTAGTCAACCGACTCCACCACTAGCCCACAGTCCGCGAAACCCACGCCCACGCCCACGCGCAAGTCCGCATTCATACACACCAGCTCCAGTGACAGGCACACCACACCACAACCACACCGACCTGCATCATCGGCTCGGTGTAGGTAGCAAACGCCCCTGTCACCAGTCGGCATGAGCCACGGCTTCCACACCCTCACGCACACGCACACGCTTACCCAACCCACCTGCTCCAGGGGCACTGTGCTGTCCCGCACAAAGTAAACGTCGCTGAAGCCTGCCGCCCGGACGTACTTGGCGGGGTCGGGGTTGCCCAGGAACCCGTACAGTGGCTTAGGGGAGAAAGAACAAGGGTGCAATGGCTGTCATGTAGTGCGCCATTACTGAAGGGAACAGTAAGAAGATCAGGACGAGCTGGTGCATGACTTGCTTGCAGCAGGCGCAGAGCTACATGGGAAAGGTGGGGAACGTCGGACGGGCCCCCCGTGGTCGCAGGCAAATCTGCACCGGGACCGGCAGCCTGCCGGCACGCTTACCTCCATGTTGCGAAGTCGCAGTGCATTGTTGATGTCCTGAGTCGTTAGCTGGGTCCTCTTGCAGTGGCGTGCTATTTTTAGCGCGTCCTGGCACAGGAACCAAGACGACCGGTCCTACATGTTGTACTGGCCGCGACTGGACATTAGTGTTCCTTCAGGGAGAACATGTACCTGAATGACTTCTCGTAAGCGGTACTCCACGTCCGGGGCAAGCAGTTTGGCGGCATCCTCGCTCAGGTGTGTTATGTCGACCGACAGCGCTATGGCCTTCACAGCCGACGGCTGTATCAAGCTCATGTTCTTTGGTTGCTTTACATGCTATGTGGTCTTCGCCTTGCAGCGCGGCAAGGTCGCCTACATCGTCAGTCGGCAGCGAGAGTCGACAGCAACTTGGCAATCTGCTTCCACAAGATATCGTAGAGGAGTACACTAGCAAATCGTTGAAGCAATAGAAGGACTGCACCCTCAGCATGCATCGCACGCGCATGAAAGGGCAGTTGCGAGGTGGCGCTGCAGGCCTCGCATGGGAATCAGGGAAACGCGTGTCCATGAACCAAAGCGCCTGACCCCACAGGTCAAGCGCCCGCCCCCATCGCTCCCCGTTGGCTGCGCCTCTAGGGCGCCTCAGGGCCCCGCACAGCCAGATACCAGTATGTACTGCAAGCACAAACCGAACTGCACCACGTGCCTGGACGTGCTTGCTGCTGCGTGGCCTCAACGGTACACGCCTTGTTCAGTAGCACGTAAGGGTATTCCCACAAATGCTGTTCAGCCTGGGGATAGAGGAGACGGTAAGGGGCCAGAGTGGCTCTGACCCAGCACACCCAAAACCAGCACGTCAGTCTAGGGCAAGGAATGTGGACCAGGGTTGTTCCCTGCTTGCGGTTGGGGTTCGCTGTGTTTGGGCGTTGGTGGTGCTGGTACTTGCCTGTCCTGGTCGGGTTTTGGGTTCCCGCTGGCCTGTCCCTTCCCGTCTCCTTACCTGAAAACCTTTCCACACAAGAAAAGGGGAGCTCCCCAAATGTGGACAATAGACGGCCCTGGCACGCTGGCAGCCACAGCGTACCGCCAGAAACACGAGACTATTCCCAGCAGCACGGACACCGGTCCAGAAGAGCGTCGATTAATACCAGTGTGAACCCTCGTGCACTGGCGCTCCTGCATCATACCGGTATCATGCGGTGCGGCACCTGTGTTGTCTGCTTATCTGCCGCCAACCGCCATGGCTACCGTGGCCCTTGCCTGTGGCCATGCAGCACCCGCGCATGGGCATCGTGGGGCAATGTGCTGAGAAGTCACATGTCCCAAAAAACTATAACCCGCCTGCGGCAAAACGTTGGGCTCACAGTGGCCCAATACCCATGACTACTTGTTCTCGCATGCACAAGCTAATCACAACCTAGTTCCGCGGCCTAAAGCCCAGCTGATCCTACAAGCTATCGTACCACCCTCCTGCACACGTTCACGGTCCCGCCGCCGCCACCACCACCACCATCACCACCACCGCCACTCTGCCTGCACCTGGCTGCTGCATGCGCTCCAGCTGTTACACAGCAACTCACGCCCCGCAGCGGCTGGAGCCGCGTGTCACAGTACCTTCAGGCCACATGATGGCGGCACGTGCCCCACAGCGGCATGAAGCGTGTGCCGGGTTGTCCACACCGTTCAGGTGACAGTCGCCACGGCATCGCGTGCAGGCTGTATATGAAGGCCGCTCACGTCGACTGGTCGACACCCCCGAGTACCATCCGGTACGGCACAAGGCGCTGTGCGAGCGTGCGCGCCTGGCCCCTTTGGGCGTATATAGTTGATAACCTTCTATTTTTAAAAGTGCCCCCTCTGGGCTCTCCGAGGTAACTATAAAGATAATACAACGCCGTCGCACAACAACCCATGCTTCTCAGCGGCAGGACGACCGTGACACCACGCGGCCACGACGTGCCATCCGTATACACCTGGCTGCTGCACCTGGCCCTACATAATGCACCTGCACCCTGAACATTGACTTGTCCCTCACAGCGGCATGAAGCGGGTGTCCGGGCACCCCACCTGCACCTGGCTGCTGCGCGCCCCGGGCCCCATGCGCATCACATCCATCTCCTCCACCAGGCCCTGCAGCGCATCCCGCACCGCCTCACGCAGCAGCTGCTCCTGCTGCTGCCGACTCGGGTGTGTGCTAGCACACAGCCCGCCCACCTCCCGGACCAGCTCCGGTCCGCTCACCCCGGCGGACCCGTGCTTGCTGATTATGGCCCGCACTGCTTCCTTGGTCTCCTCAGGGCCTTGCGGGAGCTTGGGCCTGGGCATGGCAGCGAATGCGCTGGGACCGGGCACGGGCGTGGATGCTGTGGGTGTGTGGGTGTTGTGGGGTGCGTTGTGTCCGGGAGGCGGGGGCGTGCATGCCAAGAGGTGGTGGGCGTTGCCCGCTGTGGCTGGCGTGGAAGTGTGTGCCGGCGGGGGCGTGGCGGTTCGCTGTGCGGACGCGAGCGGTGTAGCTGCACGCTGCTGCTGCATGTTGGGGTTGGCAGCGGCGGTGTAAGGCCGTGCAGGGCTCGGGTGGGGAGCTTCACCCGAGCCGGCACGCGCAATGCTGGGCTGCTGCTGCGGTGGCGCCGCCCAGTTCTGAGGAGGCTGCTGCTGCTGGTGGGGCGTGTGCTGTGGTGTGGGCGTGGTCCCGGCGGCCGAGTTAGGGGCGGTAGCAGGCAACGGCGTGTAGGTACCTACAGGCCGCTGCTGCTGGGGTGTGTGGTGGTGGTTGTTCTGCTGCCGCTGCTGCTGTGAGCCAGGCACCGGTGTGGCTTCGGGTGTGAGCAGGCGCTGGTGCTGCTGCGGCAGGTGTTGGGGCGGCGGCGTGGCAGTAGGCGCGGACGAGGATGCCAGCGGGGACCGGGCGGGCAGCGGGCTGCGAGGGGGCACCGCAGCAGGACCCAGCGTTGCCGCTGGCTTGTCGGCGCCAGGCACGGTGTGGAGCGCCTTGCCCTGCGGTGCGGGGCACGCTGCTGCAACCTGCTGCTGCAGGGCTTCTGGGGGTGTGGTACCCCCACCGCAGCCGTGCGCCTGGCCCACAGCAGCCTGTGGCAGAGGCGACACACCTGGCTGAGCAGCCTGCCGCAGACCCGCCTGCGGCAGTTGCTGCCTCTGGCCCTCCTCCTTCTGGCTTTGCCGCTGCTGCGCCCGCAGTGCCTCCAGCTCGGCCTGCACCGCCTGCATCCGCGCCTCTGCCGCTGCGGCGCGCTGCCGCTCCTCCTCCAATTGCCGCTGCAGCTCCGCCACCTTTGCTGCCTTCTGCCTGGCCTCATGTAGGTGCTTCTCCAGCTCTGCCTTCTCCGCTGCCCGCTGCTCAGCGTCTCGGACGTGTTGCTGCTGCTGCTGGTGCAGTTGCTGCAGCTGCTGTTGCTGCTGCTGGGCACGCTGCTCCGCGGCCGTCAGCCGCTGCTGCAGCTGGGCCGTCTGCGCGGCGGCGGCCTTGCGGCCCTCGTCGCGGCCCATGTCCAGTGCCTGGGGACGAGGGGAGGGGTCGAATTGAATGTATGAACTCATTAGTGTTGCAGCAGCGTCAACGGGGACCATGTTACTGAGGCGCTTGGTGTGGGGCTGTAGGGCATGCCAGTGTCTGGAGACGTGAGGAGGTGCAAACCGGTGTGACAGCCGATACTGATGCCAAAAGGGACAGGTAGATTTTAAACAGAGCTGCGCACCGCGCCTGAAGCTTGTTCCAATTGGCAGTGCACCTCGCATCCTTAATGTGCACCACAACCTCCCTATGAGATGCTTAAGGCAGCTTATGTTCTACAGAATGCCAGCACATATTGTGTCAACCATCTTTGCCCGCCGCCTCACCAGCTTCAGCTTGGCAGCGTGCTCCGCCCGCAGCCGTGCAAGCGCCTCCGCCTGCTCTCGCCTCAACCGCTCCACCTCAGCGGCGTGTGCTACCTGCAGCTGCTGCCGCTGCAACTCTTCTTGACGCTCCCGCTCCACGTCACAGTCCGCAACAGGTGAAGCGGCCACGTTCGCCCCTTGCCCTCCGTGCAGCAGCTGGCTCTGCTGAGGGCGTGGACTGGCATCAGCAGCGACGGCCGCTACAGCAGCTGCAGTGGCAGCGGTGTGGGTTAGCTCCGTGCGGGGGTGCTTGCCTGCGCTTGGCTGCTCCTCTGGCCGCTCCGCAAGGTGCTGCGCCCCTGCATGGGCGTTGCTGGGTGCCGGCCCCCCAGGGGAGGTCATGGCGGGCAGGGACCGCTTGCGCAACAGCGAGGGACCCACCTCCGCACCGACATCAGCGCTGACGGCCTGTGTTGCTGCAAGAACGGGTGCAGCGGGTGCAGTCGCCGCGGATGAGAAGGTGAAATCGGCCCCGATGCCGCGCGCAGAGGCCACAGCGGTAGGAACACGGATGTTCGAAACGGGCGCTGCTGCTGCTGCTGCTTCAGCGTGGTGCGGAATGGCCTGCGTTGGCATCAGCATCTCCGCGAGCGTGGGCAGCGGCTGCGTGGGCGCGATGCTGCCGCAGGGCTCTCCCTCGCCGTCATCCTCCACAGCGCGCTGGCAAGGCGAAGCCGGCGGAGCTGCCGCCACCGCTGGCGGCTCCGATGCTGCTGTTGCATCAGCAACGGCCCTTGGGGCCCCTGCCAGCTCCCCATCCCCTGACGTACCGTCCTCCTCCTCCTCCGCTGCGCCCGCCCGGCCCTCCCTGTCCTGCCGCCTCCGCTCCCGCCTCTCCCGCTTCCTCCGCCTCCTCTCCGCCCGCTCCTTCTTGCGTCGCCGCCGCCCCTCCTTCTCCTGCTCCCTCCCCGCCGCCTTCCGCCCGGTAGCTGCCGCCTGGCTGCCCTTCCGCAATGACTTGCCATGCAGGGCCGGGCTTCCCTTCACCTCCATTTCGTCCTCCTCCTCCTCTTCACCGCCCTCCTCAGCACTGCTGCCACCGGAAGCAGAGCTGGGCGAGCACCGGCCCATGCTAACCCCGCCCTCCTCCTCCCCCTCCTCACCACCATTATGAGCCACATCGTCAGCATCAACCGGAGCAAAAGCCCTGCCCTCCTTGCCCCCCGGTGCCCCCTCCTCCCCGCTATCCTGCAACACCGCAGACCCGACGTCGCCAGCACCGCCTTCTGCACGTCTGCGCTTTGGCCGCGTCCTCTCCTCCTGCTCCTCCTCTTGCTGCTGCTGTGGCTGCTTCCCCTCCGGCTCCTTCTCACCCTGCTCCACATCGCCCTCCTCTTCATCGCTCGTGTCCAGGAACATGGCAGCCGCCACCCTGCTGCCCCTGCGGCCCGCCACACGGTTGCTCCTGCGCAGGCCTTCCTCCCCATCTCCCTCACCCACCGCCTTCCTGCCACCGCCCTCCTCATCCTCGCTGCTGCCCAGGGGCACAAACTGAGACCCCAGCATGCGCGACGGGGGCCTCACGCGGCGGCCGGACCGACTGGTCTTGATCGCCGTCGCAGGGACACCATCCTCCGGGTCTTCTAGATCCGTGGCTGCAGCAGCAGCCGCTGCGTGGCGTCTCGACTGCCGGCCCGTGCGCCTTCCCGTGCCCTCCTCCTCCATGCCGTCTCCCTCCTCCACATCGGCCACCACGCCAGCTCCCCGCTTTTGCTGCTGCACCGGCGGCGTCGCAGCAGTGCCGACGGCAGCTTGCCCTGCCGTGCCGCCAACGACTTGGGACGCTCTGCGGCGGGCCAGGGTAACGTGCAGCGGCTCGTCTTCATCCTCTTCGTCCTCCTCGCAACCATCCCCGTCTCCCTGCTTTTGCGGCATCGCCTGCAGCACGGCTGCTGGCCGGACCGGGTCCTTTGCTGCCGGCCCCACTGGCCCCATCGCCATCGCAATGGCCTCTTCCTTGACGCGCAGCGACAGCGCCGCCACCGTCGCCGTCGCTGTGAGGGACGGAGCCGCCGACGGCGTGCCAGCCGTCCCCACCGCAGCGGCAATCGCAGCCGCTGAACCACCACCCGCAGCCAGCAGCTGCGGGCCGCTCCCCTGCCGCTCTGCCTGGCACAGCGGCGTGCCCTGCTGCTGCTGCTGCTGCTGTTGTTGCTGCCGCAGCTGCTGCTCAAACTCCCAGGCGTTCCGAGCGGTGAACAGCACCTGCGGTGAGATGGGCACCGCTGCAGCGCCCGCGATCCGCTCCACCGCCGCCACCGCCATCGGCCCCCCTGCTTCCTTGCCAGCCTGTGCGGCCGCGTCCGTGCCCTTCTCCTCTCCCTTAGCCTCGTCCGCCTCGTCGCTAACCTCCTCACCTATGCTCACCCCCTTGCCCCGCTTCCGCTGCTGCTGCTTCGGCTTCGCGCCCCGGCCCTTCGCAACCCTCCCTGCCCGCTTCCGCACAGCTTTGGCCCCAGCATCCTCCTCCTCCTCCCCTGCTGAGCTCTGTACCCCCACCGCCTCCTCCTCCTCGCTGCACGTGTCCGTGTCTGTGTCCCCCAGGCTCTCAGCATCCGCCTCGTCGTCCTCCACCCTCTCCTCATCGGTGTCCACCACGAAGGCCTTCCCCGTGACCCTGCCCTGCGCCGTGGTTCCCTTGGCCTTGGCAGCGGCTGTTGAGTCCGGCGCAGCGGCAGCACCACGGCGGCCGCGGCGCTGCGGCTTGGCGCCTGCAGTAAGAAAAGCACACGATGCTGAGCACAACCTCATTGCAGGTACCAACAGCGCTGGCATTGCAGCGCAGCCAAATGCCAGTCTAGTGAAGCTCTGCAAAGCAACACAGCTGCCTAACCCACCTGTTTCTACTGCTCAGGAGCTGGTCAGCAGTAAGACGCAACATTTGCCAATCCCCAATGCCGCTGTGCATCTTCTTTACACAGGACACAGCTTACCGGTGTCCTCCGCCGCGTCTGCCTCCACATCACCGCAGCCCCCTTCGTCCGCCTCCTCCTCTTCGGCCACAGGGATGGGCGTGGTCTTGGGACGTCGGCCGCGGCGCGTGGGCGCCAGGCAAGGCGTGCGGTGGGCCTGTCCAAAGGGGCGAAAGGTCGCAATGCTTAGGGCTAGGAGCTCGTGGTGGTGATCGACTTAATGGGGCGTGAGACAGAAGCAGCAGTGTCGGACGCGAGTGGGACACGTACACCCTAAAACACCCTTTTTTTGGAGGGGGTACACGACCGTACCAAATCCCCCTGCAGCACGCGAAGCCACCCGAGCTGCAAACCATGCCATGACTACCCCGCCCGGTTCCGCTTCTCCTCCGCCAACACCCACCTTGAGCTCCAGGAAGCTCGACTGCTCCCACAGCCCCGCCCCCGCCAGCGCCGCCTGTCGGTGCTCCTCCGCCTCCACCTCCTCCATGGGGTCACCCCTGCCCCCTGCTCCACCCCTGTCCCCCTCCGCCGCCGCTGCTGCCCGCCGCCGGCGCCTCGGCCCTCCCGCGGCCCGCCGCCGCCGCGGTGCCTGCTTCCGCACACCGCCCTCCTCATCCCCTTCCCCATCGTCGCTGTCATCTACAGCACCGCCATCGTCCAGGTCCATGCCCCCATCGTCCTCGTCGCTGCCCGGGGGCTCGGGCACGGGACCCGAGGCCTGGTGCGCAAGGCCGGGACCGGGCCCGCCTGCTGCGGTTGCTGCTGCTGCGTTCCCGCCTGCGGCAGCTCCCGAGGCGGCGCCGGACGCTGCCACGGACGCCGCTCCTCCTGCAAGAGGACAAGGCGTTGGTCTCTCACACACAGGGGTATCCCTAGGCGGGCTGCTTTGCGATCGCTGTGAGGCGGAGACGCGTGAGTGCATGAGAGCTGCAAGAGGGTTTGTTGAAACGTTTCCTTCGGCATGGTGTAGTCGAAGTGCATATAAGACAAGAATTCCGACAGCGCAACACCGCATGTTCGGGCAGCGCAGTCAGCCCCTACAGCGCTCACCTAGCTTTTGCTGCACCTCCTTGATGCGGGCCAGCACGGCGCCTTTAACGTGCGGCTCCACGTGGATGCCCAGCACCTGGGTCGCACCCAACGGGAGCAGCGACAATACAGTTAGCACACCGCAAGCAGTTATTGGTGAGTGCCACTGGCGCAGACAAAGCCGCGTGCCGATTTACGTGGCATGATGCATGAGTGTGGTCACGGTAGCCGGCTGTGGTGGGACACAGTACAAAGTACGGCATGGTGGCGTGGGCCGCAGTGTGCACGTGTCTGCGTGTGCATGGCCATCCAGAAACCGGTGACACCTACACTCACCTGTGTGCTGCCGTCCGTAGTCACCACACGCATGACCTTGAGCCCCGTGTGCCTGTGGGGTAGGGGTGACGCGAGTAGGTGGGAGTGAGTTGGGTGCGCCGCGGCCCACAGTAGTGCAGGGCCTGCAGCGCTGGCAGTCTACTGTCTTGCTCCGACTATAATAGGCGCGGACATGACCTCAGCCGCATGCGATCCGTCCCTTTACTGCGGCCAGACTCTTCAGCCCTGAGCAACACCAACACCAACTCACTTCTTGCTGCTGATCCGCACTGCGTCGTCCAGCACGGGCAGCAGCGGCAGCAGCGAGCCAGCCACCAGGTGCAGCGGCTGCTGCCTCGTGGCTCTGGGGGCACGCGGGCAATCAAGAGTACGGGTTTGGTGTGATTTGGTTTTTTACATGGAACAGCAGGATAGGGAGCGGTTGTCTTATGAGGGCGACACCGTCGAGTGCCGTACCAAGTGAACATCAGCCTCAGCTGAAAGTGATGTGTGAAGTAGAGCGGCTGCTGTCGCGTGGCACTGTGAGGAAGCGGGCGGTTGATAACGGGAGTTTAAAGAAGCTCTGCTCTCATACTGTGCAAGTGTCAAACACCGAGTCCAGTGGGCGGCGTCTGCAGGTGTTAAGAATGGGCTGCGGTGCAGCGGCCGCTGCCTTGTGTGAGGGTCACCAAAGACTGGGCCATGTTGTGACAGGGCGGTTGGCGGGCGCAAGCACGGGGCGCGCTACACAGCCATCTTGGCGTTGCAAAGGGGTTCATGGTACATCGATTGCTATGGTTTAGCCTGCAAGGTACCGATGCACGATGCATGCAACGTGGGAGAAACCCAGCCTCCCGACACCATGGCCGCACCCGCCACCCACATGTTGTCATTGTAGAGGTCAGTCCAACGGTTGCGTAGCCACTTGTTCTTGACCTGCGTCTCCGTCACTGCCGTCCACTTGTGCTTGAACGTCTGTGGGTGAGTGTGGTGAGACAGTGAGTGCGGGGCGTGAGGCAGCAGGGGTGATGAGTTCGTTCCCACACACATAGTTAAGGAAGAGCATCGCAATAATTCCCACACATATAGTTAAGGAAGAGCATCGCAATAAGCGCATGCGCACAGTGGGAAAGGCCCTCCCAGGTGGTCGGCACACCCTGGCAACGACTTCACCAGGTCTGTAAAGCACGGAACGCCCAGGACTCTGCCTGCATACGATACGAGCAATTCAGCAGTTCTTGTTCATCCTCACCTCCCGGTCGATGTCGCTGTCGGCGTACCCCGTGGTGGGGCGCAGCAGCCGGAAATACTGCGGCTGCGTGTGGCGGCCGCGGCCACGGCCCTGCACACGCCGCCCGCGCTCGTTGCGCTCGATGGCCTGAGCAGGAGGCAGCAGCCAGGGAACGGCCGAACACCCAGCGTCACATATCGGTAGGCACGACACCGGTAGAGGCAACCCGCTGATGCTGTACATGAGCATTTTCAAGTGCATGTACTCGCTCGCGAGTGTTGCCCCCGAGGCTCTAGGCATGAGAACGATGTTTGGATAACAGCCCGATCCAGGCTGGGCAACCTCGGCCCCGTGGGCAACCTTGCTTGGTCAGCCTTTCGCGTGGCCTGGTAGCACAGCAAAGACGCACACTTGCACGACAGCGTATTTTAATGTA
The DNA here is from genome assembly GCA_036984285.1 of Chlamydomonas sp. KOR1. Lineage (NCBI taxonomy): Eukaryota > Viridiplantae > Chlorophyta > Chlorophyceae > Chlamydomonadales > Chlamydomonadaceae > Chlamydomonas > Chlamydomonas sp. KOR1. The sequence continues at coordinate 105,169 of BQMZ01000188.1, read as the reverse complement.
AGATAACGTGGCCAGGGTTTGCCCCGGTCCAGTGGCACGCACCAGCGCTACGTACACCTTGTCGGTGACGCTGTGGCGGAGGTACACGAAGTGGGTGAAGGTCTCGGGGTCGTCCTCTTTCTGCAGGTGGACAGGTGGTGGAGGGGGCAGTGCAGCTGTGGGGTTGAGGATTGGCAGCAGCAGGTGGACAGCGGCAATGGACGCATGATCACGTGCGTCCTAATTAACGCGATCGACAACTGTGGTTAGCCTACAAACAGCGTGACAGACCCAATCCTAGGGCCCACCTCCTTGTCGTAGATGCGCATGGCCTCGTCGTACGGCACCCCGCGGTCGGTGGTGAACTCGTAGAACATGGTGGGCACGCCCACGCCGCCGGGGGGCGTCAGCACCACCTGCGGAGGAGTGGTCATGGGGTGAGCGGCATCAAGGTAGTGGCATGCGAGCAGGAAGCCCTCTCCCTTCACCACTTCCACCCTCACCCTGTGACCAGGGGAAGCAGGACCTTCGTGCCTTCCCTCTTGACGCATGGATACCGGTATGTAGTCGCACAATCGTGCACTAAGCTATGAGTTAGCATGCGTCTTCACCGCCTTCGTGCGCACCGCGTATCCGAACCCGCTGGTCACAAGGATTGAGCATGAGCGAAGAAGCGGCCGGTCATATTCAGCCGGGACGGTACATGGAAAGAGCCTGCCAAACCGTTCACTGTCCACCACAGTGATGCATGTACATGACATGCTGACGCCTTGCACACCTTCCCTGCCGCCTCTTCCCCCCTTATGCCTAAGCAACATACAATTGCATTCAGTTCACAGCAGCACATTAGTGTTGAAAGGCAACACCTGCCGCCGCAATACCCACCTCGCTGTGCTTGAGGCGGATGTCCCCGCACGTGGGCCGCACGATGCCCGTCTCGTACTTGCCCGACCGCTTGGCCTCCAGCACCTCGAAGTCCTGGACACGGAAAGCAGCAACAACAAGCGTTCTCGGGTTGTAGGCACGTACATCAGCATTGTACACCATCTGACGCTGTCCGACAGCCAACTGCCAGGCCACCAGCCGCCATCAGCTGACTGACACCCCGGCGGTCCCGTCAACAGGATCACCAACGGACCCACCCCGCATGCTCACCTGCAGGGCACACACGGTAGGCAAAGCAGCAGGGGCCACCATCACCACTGCGTGATCACGTCGTAACCCACGCGCCCACAAACGTGCACGCCACCCCAGCACGCCCTCGGCATGAGGGCCGTGCAGGAGCGTCAGCACCGCATCTATCTCATGCACACAATGCTGCCGCCCATGCGTGCACGCTGCCGCCCAATAGGCAATGCAACCCTCACCATGAGCGCGGTGAAGTATTGGAAGATGCGCTGCTGCATGTCCACCTTGACGGCCAGGAGGCGGTTCAGCAGCCGGTTCACGCCGCCAGCGTTGTTCTGAGGAGGGGCAGGGCGGGGTGCGGACGATCGTCAGATTACCGTATCTATGTCAGCCCTATGGGCGCGGTTGAGAATATCGCTGGCACGCAATTCTGCACCCTCCGCTCTGCTGTTGCTGTTCATGCTCTTTTTCCGTACGGAAAAAGAGCATGAACAGCAGAGCAAAGGCAACGCTTCACCTCAGTACACAGCGTGAGGTGGTGCCTCGCGGCGTGCGTGTGATTCTCTCACCAACAGGCCGGCCGTACGGCAGCCCGACAGCGTGGGTGTCCGAGGCTCGGACATCGCCGCCTTGCCCAACCAGCCTTACTTACCTCAGCCTTGTCCTTCATCATGCCGCGGGGCACCAGCGGGCCGTCGTCGTCCCCGTCCGCGCCGCCCTTGAGCAGCCCAACCGCCTCCAGAGCCCGGTGGGCGTCGGAGATGAAGGACTGCAGATGAGAGGGGGATTGGGGTGTGTGGGTGATGAAGGCTCAAACCTCCTGTCCGGGCAAGAAAGGGAGGAGCAGCCCCAACGCCTCCAGAGCCCGGTGGGCCGCAGAGATGAAGGACTGAAGGTGGCGACAAGCAGTTGCATGCGTAACACTCTATGTAGCGGTTTGTGGGCGTCCGGACAGCGGTTGTACGAGAGCAGCCTCAGGCCCATCGCCTCCAGCTCCCCGTGGGTTAAGCACAGGTCATGGACTGGTGGGATTGACTACGGATGCGGTCTGCCCTGGTACTCCCCCACCCACCCAGCCCAGCCTAGCACCCATCCTTGCCTGCCCACCTGCATCTTGGCTGCCCGCTCCGCCGCCCACTCCCTGCTACCCGCCGCCAGCCCAGCTTCCGTCAGCTCCGTCCGCAGCCACTCGGGGGTGACGGCGGCCACGGGCAGGCGAGCGAGCAGGGGTCCAGGTGCCCGCGCAGCACGCCGAACAGCTTGGACAGCGCCTTGGGGCCGTACCTGGGGAGACAAGGGGTAAAGGAGAGAAAGAGGATTGCAGAATGTTGCATTTTGAGTAGCACTGCTGATGCTTGGGAGCTAAGGTGCCTGCTCGCAGCATCAGGAAGTGGGATTGGGAAGCGACGTGGCCGCACTTGGGCGGCATGGCGGGCCGGAATAAGGCATATCAGTGCGAGACGTCCAGGTGTCACCAAGCCAAGCAGTGCACACAGCTTTGCACAGCACTTGGTCAGGGTGTATGTGAGTAACCCACTTGTTCTGGAAGTTGCTCCCCGCCAGCACGTCCACGGCGCTGACGGCGTTGCGGTCGCCGTGCGTGAGGGCGCCCAGCTGCATGAGGCGGGCGGCCACGGCGGAGGCGAAGCGGTGCTCGCCGCTGATGTCGGAGGACACCAGCAGGTAGTGCGGCGGCTGCGCCTGGTTGGAGCGGTGCGTGCGGCCCAGCTGCTGCACCTGTGGGTGTGAGCGTGTGTTTTAGGAGGGCGTGGGTTAGCATGTTGATGTTGGGAGGACACCAGCCGGTAGGGGGCGCACCTGGTTGGAGCGATGTGCGCAGCCATGCAGCCCGGCTGATGCCCATGCGTGGAGAAGGCACCGAGTGCATGCGGAACTGATAGTGGTCAGACGAAGCAGCCCGCTGCTGTTCTGCTTTTGCAGGCCCCTATCCAGGCGGTACCGGTATCCCATGCAGTAGCTGGATCCCAACGCACCGTCCTGTCGGCGCTCCACGCCAGTTCCAGCGTGATGTGCACCCGCTGCCGTGTGTTGGGCTTGGAGCGGTCGGCCTGTGAGACGGAAGCACAAAAAGGTTTGCCGAGATCATAAAGGATGGCAAACAATCGGCCAGCGTGACTGAGCAGGACGCAGGGTGGGCAGAGCTACTGCCGTAACACACGTGGACTTTGCACCGCCTTGCCCACACCTGATTTTGTCCGTGCGCACAATGACGCTCCTGCATACGCTGCTAGCACATGATACATTTCTTTCCCAACCACCAGGGTCATTGCTAGCACATCCACCTGCAGCGATATGCCCGTGGACGCGGCGTCGCTGATGATGGCCACCAGCTTGCGGCCGGCCTGGAAGTGGTCCTTCTCCGTCAGGTTCACCTGAGGGCCAACCGCGGGGCCAAGGGTAAGAGCAGGTTTGGGGTGGGTGGCGGCGTTCCCAGCGTCTCGCTTAGGCATGTGAAACCCTGCTATGCGCCCAGGCTGCAGCCGGCATGCTGGCATTCTGGGTAGTGGCTAGCCTGCCCATAGTGAGTCCACCGCATGTTGACAGCGCAGGCCAGCCACACGTGCGCCACCACAAGCAGGCCGCAGGCTGCTCTGCCACACTGGAAGCCCGGTGGCAACAGAGCCCACACCCCTTACAACAGAACGCATGTGTCCCGTGCTTCCTCACCGCGTCCAGGCTGCAGCCCGCACTGCTGTTGCGCGCCACGTAGCGCCACCTGCCGTCCCGCTGCTGCTCCATGCGGCGCGTGCGGCCGGTCATCTCAGCCACCGCGTCCGGGCCGCCCAGCCGCTGGATCAGGTCGTCCTGTGGGAGTCCAGCAAAACGGATGGCATGAAACAGCGGGGCGCACTGAGCTCAAAACGTGTCGAGTGCCAGTGGGATTCTAGCAAGGTGTGCCGACCGCACCAACTCAGACATTCGTTTTAGCCGCCGGGTTTTTCCCGGGTCTTTTGCGGGTGAAGGCGTGAAGCCGTGCCAGGTGTTAAGGCTCTGGGTAGCAAAGCACGAGTAACGAAGCACACGCGCCAAAGAGTCTCCCTCCACTTGGTCTGGTCATCACAGTATAGCTGCCTAGCACCTTCTTTCCCGTTAGCACCCACCAGCGGGTTGGACGGCAGGCGCAGCGCCTCTGCGCGCGCCCTCAGCGCCTTGGCCTTGGTGCTGTCCTGGGGCAGGTAGGTGTCTATCAGGCCCAGCAGGATCTCCGCGGCGGCGGTGTCGAACGAGAACGAGTCGAACGACGCGTCGGCGCCGCCGTTCCGCTCCACGAACGCGCTGGTGCGGGCCTCGCCTTCAGGGAAGGGCAACAGGCGCCATTTTAGGCACCCACTGACAAGTGCAAAATGGGGGCTGTGCCGTTTCGTGAAGGCGCGGGTCCGCGCCTCGCCCTTGGAAGCTGGTGTTATGGACAACATGAAATGTTCGTGGGAAGTTCGAGCAGACAAGTCTGCTGGGCCGTGCCACCTCCACGAACGCACTGATGGCGCCACCTGTGCAAGCAAGGCAGAATTCTTTAGGTTTGCTTGCCACAAGCAAGGCCATACGGCGGGGCAGATTGGATAATCAGGTTCAATTAACAGGGCGCCTTGCACAACACCGCCCAAGCTGACGTCTGCTATTGTTACCCATATTCAACCCGGCTCCTAAGATCGTAGTTCCCCGCCCATATCCCCACCTGTGGACTGCAGGCCGATGACCACGCACTGCCCCTGGGCCAGCGCCTTCTTGGTCAGCTCCTCCACCGCGTCCACCTGGGTGGCAGCACAGCACATACCGTAAGCAGGGCTGCAAGACATGAGGAGGAGGTTTCCCTTGTACCACTCGCGCAGTCAGCTGCATGGCATACACTGAAGATGTGTTCATCACCTCGCATCACCGGCGCTGGTCCCTCGACGCCACACCTGCTGGAGAGCAAGAAAGCCCTTTCGGCATGAAGCACTCCCGGCGCATCCACAGTCCTTCTACTCAGCGGCCCGCCTTGGACACCCTTGAGAACACGCTTCCTGGCACACCCACAGCAGCCCAGGCCCACCTTCGCCGCCGTGCACAGCTGCTTGAAGAAGCGCAGCAGCGCGCCGTAGTACTGCCCAAACATGGACTTGCGCTGGGAGGGAGGGGAGAGTACGTACACCAGCGAACCAGGTACTGTGCGTCGGCGGCCAGTAGATTGAAGCACAACAGGATGGTACGGCAGTCACCACGGCCAACCCAGTGCGCGCGGCTGCAGATGACAAGGTGCTTCACATCGTACCCGGGGCTGTCAGCGCCCGCATTCCGCTCCTGGACCCCTGGATCGCGAAACCCGTCGTTGGGCGCGCAAAAAACACACGCACCATCTTGCTATCCGTCGCAGAACCCTCCTCCTTGAGCACGGCGTGCAGCTCCTGCCACAGCTCCGCGGCCTTGTCGTACATGGCCTTGAAGGAGTCCTTGATGGTCACAGGCATCAGCTCGAACTTGACGCCCTGATAGTATTGGAAAGGCAGTGCGGGACATCCTGATGGTGTGTGAGGACAGATAGTGGGCAAGCTTGATTACTAGACACACGTGCATTGCCATGAAGGGTTTCCCAGTCTGTGGCATTTGCTACGGGGATAGAGTGCATGGGTGGTGCGCTGGAGTACAGACAGGGCCAGAGTCACTCTGGGCTAAGGGGGGAGGGAGCAAAGGATGGGATCTGCGGATTAGGGATCGCTGCACAGTTACCATGCCCATGCGGGCCGGGGCCCGACGGTAGGGTTGCGGCCGGACAAGGCGCCTCCGGACAGGGCTTGAATGAAACCGCTGGTAAGGAGGTACGTTGCAGGGTGGCAAGGTGCAGGGTGGGAAGGTGCAGGAAGTGCGTTAGCTAGGCCCTGGCCCACCTCATAGCTGAGTGTGCGCGCCAGGTATGCGCCGCTCTGCTTGAGCTCCGAAGCCACCAGCTCCATGGCGCCTGCACACCAGCCAGCGGGAAAGTGCGGCAGGCATGTGTCTGTGAGGGATTCGTTGTAGGCGTGCGATGTGGGGCGCCACTGGGTGAGAGAGGGCCGAGAGCCCTGGTGCTGGCAACGGCCGCTACCACGCACCTCGGGGCGCAGCAAGTGCAGGGGTGCACATTTAGGTGTGGCTCCCCCAGCTGCAGCAGGCAGGTGGTGTTGCACCATATGGTCATTGCAAAAGGCAGACTCACGCACGCCGTTGCTGCGCAGCATGTCCACGAAGGCCTTCTTGGTGGCATAGGCGGTGCCAGGGCCCCACAGCCCCAGCCGCTCCATGTAGCACAGGTTCTCGCACTCGGTGGCGCCCGTGGCCGACACGTACAGCACGCGGGCGTTGGGCAGCCGCCGCTGCAGCTCCACAACGGCCTGAAGCGGGAACCATGAAAGGGAAAGTAAGCAGTGATGGGGACTGGAGGAGAGCAGGACTAACGGCAGCAGGCGGCAAGCCAGTATGGCCATGGCTTCGGGATGACTTGTATGCCGCTGTTGGCAGGCTGCCCGCTGGATGGAAGGGTGAGAGAAAGGCAGGCGGAGCAGGTTGGGGCGCGACATCAAGCGCTGCATGCGGAAGGGGGTGGAACAAAAGCGCGCGCGGGCTGTTTCGCCGGTAACGGGTGGCCACCCACACGGGGGACACGCCGCACCCGTCGGAAACGGCTTTTTTATTCTGCAAAACCATTCCGCAAGACCCAATTCGGCAAAACATTTTGTACTGGCATAAATAGTTGTTTTTTCTACTCCATAGGTGCCTCGCGACTCCTTGTGCCGTGCCCGTTGAGCATGCGCCCCTGAAAATGACCGACGTTAGCGTTGTGGCCACCTGAGCTGTGCGCCACCTACCCTGCTGGTCTTGCTCTCCTTTTGGGTGAACTTGCGCCCGTCGTTGGTCTCCGTGTCCCTGGAGCAGGACACGTGGCACGCGGCACGGCATCTCTGTCAGCGAGTGCCCAGGGTTACTTTGTTCCCCTAATGCGCAGAGAATAGATGGTATGGAAGGAATCGTGTACCAGCATCTAAGAGCACAGCTGCTCACTTGGGCAGGCAGTTCTTGGCCTTGTGGCACTCATCCAGCACGATGACGCCGTCGTAGGAGGGTCCCCCGAACCACTCTACCAGCTGGAACAGCCGGGAGCCCTCGCCTGGGGTGGGGGGTGGGGGGGCAGAAGTAACACAACAGTGGGTCACGCGTACTGAATTTGGGTCGCCTTGTATGCTCGGCAGAAGGGACCCACCAAACGCCTACACGAGCGCTGTTTTCTTGCCTCGAATACCGGTACCTCCACCCTTCCGATGCCTCCTTAACCCACAGCATCTTACCGAACTCCCCGTCCGCGCCGTCCTCGCCCTCGCCCTCCTGCTGCTGCTGTTGCCCCGGCGTCGCCCCCGGTGTTAGCCCGGGGGTCAGCCCAGGGGTCATTCCCGGCGTCACACCCGGGGTCATGCCAGGTGTTACCCCCGGTGTCATTCCAGGGGTCATGCCACCGATGCCCGGCGTCGTACCACCGCCCCCCAGCGGCGGCGGCGTGATACCCCCTGTCGCCGTGGGGCCCTCCGCCCCCGGGGGCCCCGGGGTCGCGGCTGCACCCTTGAGCCCGCCGGCTGCCGCCGTCGCTCGGGAGCTGGCAGCAGCAGCTGCAGCGCGCTTCCTGGCGGCCGCAGCCTTGCCGCCCTCCCCCGAGATGAGGAGGTCGTAGGTGCAGAACAGGATGCCCCGGTCCCAGCCTGCGTGGTCCGGGAGAGCGCGCACAAGGGTTCACAGGCTTGGCAAGAGATGAACAAGTTGGCTGCTGCCCTTAACCGCCCAAGAAGAACCCGTCTCAGGCCTTGGTACTAATGCTATTCCGCAGTACCTTCAGGCTGAGAAGCCACTCATGCAGCAGCCTTGGTCAACCCACAAGCCTACCCTCACCCGGCAGCTGGTCCAGCTTTCGCTGCCCTGCTTTGACGGACTTAAGGTCCAGCAGCTCCACTCCGTCGTACTGCAGCGCCCCGATGTCGGACAGGTCGCGCCGCGCGTCGTGCAGCAGGTCGGACGAGGCGGACACCCACACCGCCTGGGGGTTGGGGTGGGATGGTGTGAGATGGGGTGGTTGGGGCGGTGGCGGTGGTGGGAATTGAGTGCCCCTTTTCGCCTTTCCCAACGCGGAAAGGGGCACAGAGGGATGCTTGGAGGAGCGTGCGTGATGCAGGTAGCGTGTGGCTACTGTGTGCGGTTTGGGACATGTTGTGCTGTGTATTAAGGGTCAGGGTCGATTTAGGTCCCGAGCGTCAAGAAGTGCCTTCCCTGGCCACACGCTGCGCTGGCTGCCTACCGGTTAAATACTTGGACACAATGGCCCTACCTTGGTCCTGCCTTTGGCAAAGTTCTCCATGATGGTGGCGCTGATCTGCCGCCCCTTGCCCACGCCAGGCCCTGCGCAGAGCAAGCGCCACCGACAGGCAAACCATAACCCCACCTCGCAAAGGCAGCTGTAGGCACCGTCCGCACCGCCGGAACACTGCATGACCCCCATCCTCGTGCAACAACACGACACCCGAAAGCCCTCCTCACCGTCTCCCAAGAAGAACCCCGCGCGCGCCCCTCCTGGCAGCCTTGTCCCATGGCGCGCCGAGGCCAGGTGCACTGCCTGGAACTGGGGCGCCGAGATGTCTGCAAGGGAAAGTTATACAGGGAAGGGGCTAAACTTGGTCACAAGAAAAACGAACAACTGGGTCGGGGAGGCCTCTGTAGGCAGCGCACCGAGAAGGGACTGCACCTTGTCACGTGAAGGAGGGAGAGTGCCCAATGCTTATGGGGCACCCATCCGAGGCCAGCCGCACCGCATGCAGTTAATTCAGTTGGGCACTGCACCCTTTCCACATTGTCACGGTGCCCTCAACCGTATGAACCACATTTCTGACTGCGTTACCTGGGCGGTGGCGGCGTGCTGAACTTGACACGCTGCAGCTTGTCTACCCCTCACCAAAAGCTATGAGCATACCCCACTCCGACTTCCTGCTAACTCTCTCTGGCACCTTGAGCGGCAGCCATATGCCGTATTCCCCTCTCGGCACCGCATCCCTCCCCCATTCCCAACACCCACAACACCTCCACACACCAGGCTTTAGCCGCTTCAACGCTCCCCAACTTGCTTACTGTGCAGGACTTTGAGCGGCAGCGACATGCGGCACTCTACCCCCGGCTCTACGCCATTATCGCATTCCACAATGCATCGCTCGCATGCAACGCTCCACCAACCCGCCCGTTACCCCTTCCCCGACTTGCTTACTGTGCAGGACCTTGAGCGGCAGCGACATGCGGTAGTCCACCCTGGGCACGCACACGCTAGCCAACGCGCTGGTCTCGCTGATGCGGTCTGGGTGCGGCCGCAGCCCCGCCGCCTCCAGCTCCGCCGTTGACACGTTGGCAAACAGCTGCTCCTCCACACCGTCCCCCAGCCCCGTGTCCGCGCCCTCTTCGTCGTCCACGCTGATGGCTGTAGCCGCGGAGCTGCCGGAAGCTGCAGCTGCCCGGGCCGCAGCAGCCGCAGCAGCAGCTGCTGCGGCGAGGTTGGCAGCAGCTGCGGCGGCTGGGTTTGGAGGGGTGGCGGAGGGCGGGGGCCAGGCGGGTTGCGCGCCGCCGATGTGGGTCGGGGGCAGCTGTTGCGGCTGCAGGCCTGCGGCCAGAGCAGCATTGCGCCTGATGAGCGCCTCGGCCTGTTCGCGCCTTTGCTGGGCTTGCAGCTGCTTCTTGGTTGGTTTGTTGGGAACTTTGTAGACAACCGGGGCGGGGCGGGTTGGCACGGAGGTGGCGCCCATGGCCTGGAGTTGTTGCATACGCCGCTCGTTCATTTGACGGTTCTCCTCCTCCAGCAGCCGGTTTCGCTCCGCATATCGCTGCTGCTCCTGTAGTAGCAGCTCCTGTAGGCGCTGGTGCTCTGCAGCACTGCGATGTTGCTGGGCCTGCGCCAGAGCCTGCACTGCTATCTGCTGCTGGTAGGGCGACAGTCCGGGTCCCTGAACGTGAGCTTGGCTGGGGAGCTTGTGCGGCAACATGTGAGCGTTGCCCGCACCGGCAGGTATCGCGCCTCCAACAGAAGCCGCATTATGTCCATGTATGTACTGCACGTTTGAGGCTTGCTGTGTGGTCACCGCGCGGTTGCTGGGCGCAAGAGGCCGGCCGGGAGGCGTTGGCGCCAAACTCGCGTCGGAAAGGTCGAGGACCCCGGACTTTTGCAGAATGCCTTGTAAACGGCTGAGCTGATCCATCCTTAGAAGTGCGGCAGGAGGTACCGCCTATCGTATGTGAGCTCGGCCCGTCAAGCTGCAGCTGCGCTAACCATGTTGTCAGCACAAAAAAGCAGCACTAAGTAAGACAATTTGTGGTAACGAAGTAACGGAACGTGTGGGCTCACAGAGCTTGGTCCCAAGTCGAATTATTAAAACTCCTGCGATCGGGCGCACATGCCTGCAGCCTGCTCACGGCATGCACAGCACTCCTGGTGAGGCTAGATGTGATCAGATAGTGATGTTCTTGTCTTCTATGCTTGTCTTTTACGGTTGATCATCTGTATTCGACCCACATGCACAGCGATGATTGACATTGGCGAGGCACCATTTGTTGACGTGGCGCCTTTACTTAGGCCTTACCGTCAGGCGCTTGTAGCCTTGTTATACCTGTTATTTTCGGGCTACCTGCGATATGCTGTTTCGCGATTTCCGCCGGGGTTGACACGGGCCCTGTTAGCAGCGCCCATCTTTGTAGCCAACACTGCCGTGCCGTTCTTCTTCAGCAAGGAAGAAGACTTATTGCAACGCCTGGTGACGGCTTTCATTTTGACATGGCTGGCCAACTCAAAGGTGAGGTGCACCCGAGCCTTTGCCAACCCCTTGACCAACCCACAGCGCCATACACCACGCTTGGCCCACACTCCCAAACCAGGGTCATGTGTCCTACACAAAGCTCTCCAATATTCCGTAAAGCTGTATGAACGCTGTGACCGCAGGTGTTCTGCTTCTGCTTTGGCAGGCCACCGCTTGCGGTAAGACCTTCCCGCTACCCTTGCATGTCATTCTCAGCTGCCCCCGCATGGGGCCCCTTATCCTCAACCTGCAGAACCACTCATGTTGACTGCTATTCTCTGATTGTCCCCTCTGTCATAGGACACCATGACCACGCCCCAGATAGCGGCGCTGTTGCTGCTGCCCGTGTTCCCCAAACCTCCTGAAGGTAACATGCTCTACGCTCGATCCGTTCGGGCTGTGTGTGGAAGTCCACGGAGCGCTTTTCGTGAGCATAGCGGCTGCTTGCGTTTGCAATAGCGACGGATGTGTCGAGCGTCCCCTTTCTCAACCACTGCATTCTGCTAACTGCCATCCAGGCGAGTCCACCAAGCGCACGGGGCGGCTACAGGACTCGGCCGGCTCACCCGCCAACCTAGCCGCCAGGTGGACGGTGAAGATAGGTGGGCCTACGCATCACGGCACATAGGCTTGTCTGCGCTGACCTGTCAATCACTGAAGCGCTCAGCTACTGAGCTGCTCATTATCCTGAATGTGAACTCTGGCGCTGCCTGCACCGGGAACACCGGTATCCCTCGATCCCTGCGATTTGCAGCCGTGCTCGGGGTCCTCGTGTACCTCCTCCTCGCGTACGGCAATGACGTACCGCACGTCGTACGGCACGTGATGTACTTCTTCGCGCTGTACTCCTTCGTGGGCTTCATCATGGACGGCCCGGGTGCGCTGCTGGTGGGCGCGTTGGGGCTGGAGCTGGTGCCTACGTTCGACCAGCCGTGGATGGTGAGTTACGGGGAGGAGAGGGCGCCTGAGGTGTGGGACGGTTTGTGGGCGAGTGTGGGTGCATGCAGTTGTTACCCACCTTCGACCAGCCTTGGATGGTGGGTTACAGGGAGGAGAGGGCGCGTGAGGTGTGGGACGGCTTGTGGGTGAGTGTGGGTGACGAGGCGGGTGCATGCAGCTGGGGCCCATGATCGACCCTGACAAGCACAGGCGTTGGCCTTTACCCTTCAGAGCGACTGCCTGGCGGACTTCTGGGCCCGCCGGTGGAACATCACAACCAGCTCCGTACTCCGTACATCAGTGTACGACGTAGTCATGGACGGCTGCCTGGTTAACCCCCGGTACGGCAAGGCGGGCGGGACAGCCGCTGGTGGCAAGGGCGTCGCTGGGGCCGGCGGCGCCACGAATGGTATTGTTGCAGGTACGGCAACTTATTCCAATTGTGCGCAATATACCCATCTTGCTGTTGCGCATTTTGCACGCGCCATGGGACCCAGTATCTCAGCCCCGTATCCCAGTGCAACCTCTTGGCAAGCCCATATGAATGTTGGAACATTGCGCCATGTTTCACGCTGCACATGTTGTACGGCCCCGCCGCTCATGCCTTGTACCCAACGGCGAGCTCTGCTGCCCCCCCCCCCATCCGCCCCACACCCCACCCAGACGCCCGCGCCGCCCCCGCCGCAGCCTTGAAGAAAACGCGCCCCAACCAGCCCCGGCGTGCCTCCTTCTTGCGCCGCACTGCGGCGGTGCACGCCACCTTCCTCGTGAGCGCCCTCGTGCACGAGTACATCGCCTGGGTGGTAGACACCAGGTAAGCGCGGTGTGAATGAAAGTAAGCTGTATACATCCAGATAAATGAGTACCGTTGATGCATGTACTCCAGCAAGGGCGACAGAGGCTGCGCGATGCTAGTGGTATGCCTATCGCGGGCAAAACATGGGCCGGCTGTGCCAGTAATCGAGACAAAGAGTCCTGCCGGACGCACGTGCATGGCCGCCCGCGGCCCGTAGGCACCTGGGTCCAGCCATGGGATATGCAGCAGCCTGATTGGCCTCTGTCGCGACTACACCCAAACCTGTAATGCACCACTATGCCCGCCCTCGGCCTTTCCTATGACCACACCACCCTGCAGGGGTGTGTGGGGCTGGAAATGGACGGTGTTCTTCTCCGTGCAGGCGCCGCTGCTGTGCGCCGAGGCGGCGGCTGGCAGGTGGCTGCGGCGGCGGCACCCGGGGGTGCGCGTGCCGCAGCTGCTGTGCATCGTGGTCACGCTGGTCGTGCTGGAGGTGGGTCACGCGCACATGCGAGGAAACCGTGTAAAGCGTCAGGGAGGCACGGAGCAACGCTGGTGCCTGCACGAGAAGAGGAAGATTGCTGTGCGGGGCGGTCCTGCAGCTCCCCCAGCATACCCGTAGGCCACCACTCCCGGCGTTGTGGTACACCCAACAGATCGGGGCGCCGCCGTCAGCACCCGTCTCTACGCTAGCTGATGACTTGCCGCTCCAGCAGCTCTGCTATTGACGGAAGGAGCCGACCCTCTCGTCTGCTGAGTCGCCAGCCCATGGCCTATGGCCTGCCCTGCTGCCTCGTGAGTTGTGGCAGTACCAGTCCAACCCTACCCTTGCAATTGCCAGCATCCGTGTAGCGTGACAGGGAAGGCCGTGGTGTACACTGCCACTCCACAGGCGCTCGCCTACGACCTGTTCTTCGGTTTTGTGGAGCACGACACCGACTTGGCGACACGTGTCACACTAGCGGTGGCGGGCGGGTATCAGGGCCTGGCACAGCAGCTGCGGCCATGGTTAACGGCGCTCGGCCCTCAAGGCCTGAGCACCGGGGCGGAACTATGAGCGGGTGGGTATCAGGGCCTGCCGTCATACCACGTGGCTGTCCGCGGCGCGGGGGGGTCAGAGGGGGCTGGCGGGCGGCGAGCTGTGAGGACATGCACCTGTAGGGCCTCGGCCGCTGTAGGAGGGGTAATGTACATTGATGTGGGCATGTTCACGCATGCAGGGTTTTATGTTGGGGACTGTTGTGCGCAGGCCGCATGGCGGAGGGCTTGCCGCTCAATATGGACCACCCGAGGGGGCTTGTGCGCCTTGTGTTGTTTCTGGTTTGTGGGACCTGAACGTGGCCGTTGCGGCCTTCATCGGGGCGTTGGCGTTGTTGTCGTGTACCGGATTGCGCTGCGGGCTCTGCGTGCGGTGCGCATGTGCTCATGACAGGCTGGCATGACGCAGGTGTACAAGTTGCGTAACTGATCCACCTGTATACGTGCTGCGGCTGGCTGACGGTACCTGTTAACTGAACAGATAGAGCGGCCGTAGCAGACAAATCCTGCCGCCTTTGCAATTTGTGCTTATGATTTTGTGGTCACTGGTGGTTGCTTGTGCTATGTTGTGGTCTACGGACCAGCTGCACGGACCTCACCTGTTTTCCAGAGACCCGCATGGCTGCACGCCACGCGCTGGTGTTGGCGTTGGGGTGCTGGCGCAGCTGTGGTGCTTTGCGTGCTCGTGTGGCTTGCACATTTGCACATTGGCACACTACCTGTGGTTGGGTGCTGGCGCAGCTGTGGTTCTTGGCATCTTGGCATGCTCGTGTGACTTTTTGTTTCCATGCTCGTGTGGCTTTTCGTTTCGATGCTCGTGTGGCTTGTGCATTAGCACATTTTGGTGCGTCAGCGCGTGCACTGAGCGAGTGATGCTGCGTGAACTGGTTGCGAGCGTCGAGGTGGGTGGCAGAGGGCAGACCAGACGGTTAATGGTTGATGTGTTGCATGGGCTGTGGGATTCGCGTCGTTCATCGGGCTCGAAGGACTTGTGGTCAAATTTCTGGCGCAGCACGCAGTTTGCTTGACTGCGCGACCTTGCAGCGAGATCAAGCGGATGCGTGGGTGCTTCGGGTGAGTCTGTAGTACACTTGTACAAGGGGTGGACGTGCGGGGGAAAGGCGCGCAAACACGTGCCAGTGCTCTAAAGGCCTTGCTCCGGCTTTGTTTCATGTTTTGGTTTGGTCCCAGGTGGTTAGTATGGTTGTGTGGGTTTGCGCATTGGATGCGATAAGAGTTCTGGCTGTCATGGGCGCGCGCTGTTTGACGGTCCGTTGGTCTGACAAAGCGCCATAGGGCTAGGCCACGAGGGCTGTGCAACTCGGATACCACTAGCATCAGGAGCCAACAACCTGTACAACTGCAACCTACAAGCTATTGCAGGTTGTACTAGTTCCGATGCCTGGGACAGGCTTCCGGCCAACAGGTAGAGCTCAACTGCCCCCAACCGCCCCAACCCACGCACGTCACCACGCAGTCCGACCGTTCTGGGACCGTTCGAGATGCCGACACCGTCCATGATGCGGTACGTCACCAGCAGCATAAGAACTTAACAATGTATAATGCTAGCAAATGCTGTAGTTAAGGTCTGTGGAGGGCTGGTTGGTTTGCAAGTAGCTTGACGTCCCTCGCTGCTGCCTTCATCAGGAGCGCCCTCGCCTCCCGTCCCACGGGTCTTTGGTATAGACCAGGGACCGTGCAGACTGACCCGCGCCTGGACCGCGCGCCACATCACCACCTCTCTGTTGCAGCTTGATAATTCCCGCATCCAAGGCACTGCCGAGTGGTCGTGAAGGGCCATGGCCAGGCCTGTGCCGCTTCTCCCCCTGGCGGCGGGTCTGGCGCTCCTCGCCGTCGCCTGGATGGCGGAAGGTAGGTACAGAACAGAACTGGGTCGTATGTGTAATTGCAGTGCATGTTAGTGCCCGCAAGCTTTGTTTTTGCCTGCTGGCTAGAGAACGGTGGAGACAGATGAGAGTCCACGTGCCCGTAAACATGCACGCAGGCGTGAGCGCAGCACCCTCGGATGGCAAGTTCATCCCCATCCTGGACGGACTTGAGCCTTTCCCTGACGGCCAGCCTGACATCAAGTTCGACAACAAGAACAAGGACATCGAAAAGAACAAGTTCAAAAGCCCTCCCCCATCCCGTCCGCCCTCCCCTCGCCACCCCCGCTACCCCCGCCGGCCCCCCTCCCCTCGCCCGCCAAGCCCCGAGCCCCCCAGCCCCAGTCCGCCCTCCCCATTCCCTCCCAGCCCCGAACCGCCGAGCCCCTCCCCGCCCTCTCCCCAAGCCCATCCCCGCCCAGCCCTTTCCCGCCCAGCCCCTTCCCTCCCTCCCCGTCGCCTCCCTCCCCCAGCCCCCGCCGCCCAGTCCATCACCCCTTCCCCAGGCCCCCATCACCCAGCCCTCCCTCCCCATCACCCCCAGTCCCTCCCCACCCTCCCTCCCTCCCTCGCCCCCTCGGCCCCCAAGGCCCTCCCTCCCTCTCCTCGCCCCCCACGCCCCCAGGCCCTTCCCACCTTCTCCCCCAGCCCCTCGCCACCGAGCCCTTCACCGCCCAGCCCCTCGCCCCCAGCCCATCACCACCAAGCCCGTCGCCCCCTCCCCTATCCCACCCCTCCCTCCCAGCCCCTGCCGCCCTCACCAAGCCCCCCTAGCCCCCAAGCCCGAGTCCCCAGCCCCCAGCCCGCCAAGCCCACGCCCGCCAAGCCCTTCCCCTCCCTTTCCCCCATCACCCTCGCCGCCTCCACCCAGGCCTCCGGCACCTCCGAGTAAGTGCAGGCCTCGCCAACGTGCATGGTGCATGTGTCCCTTCCAAACAGCTTGCACGGGTAGCCGTTGAGATTTTGGCAGGGGTCGCCTTGTGTGGGTGCCAGCGGCTTGATCGCGAAAAGTGCGCCCATGCTGACTTGACGTTTCCCTGTGACGCCCTACATGCAGAAGCCAAGGCGTTTGTGTTTAAGAAGAAGTTCATCTACGTGGTGTCAGGGATCAAGTACAGCTACGACGACGTGAGTGAACCAGTAGGGTGCATCCCACGAGTGCTGCAAAGACCCGTTTTCCTGCTCTCGACGTGCTGTGCTCTTCATGTGTCAAGTTTCTTTGGGAGGCTCATGGTGGCCACACGGAGCTGGTTTGGGTGCAAGTGGCAGTGCGTCAGTTACGGTGTGGCTCAGGGTTGCGCTCGGCGCATTGGAGCGAGAAGCGCCTAGTTTAAACGCCGTCCTTATGACACAAGTACACCGCCCCTGCCTGTACTGCTGTGTACGGCACAGGCGTATGACTACTGCTTCGAACAGGGCTACGCCATGGTGCCGTACAACGACCCCATCATTGGCGGTGAGTCGTGCATGCTGTACAGCTCCCCGTTGCCTGCCTGTTTAGGCCTGCCTGTTCGACACCCGTCCAACGCGCAATCAGGCTCATCCGTGTTTTGTCAGGACCGTGCGGTATTCTGGTTCAGGAGGCATCGGTACGGTAACGTTGCGCCTTTATCGTTGAGCACACCCACGGGCCATTCGTTCACGCTTTCCCAGCTGCCCACACATCCCATCATCGAGTTGCCCTGACCGTGAGCCGGCCGCTTGCTGCCTTGTATTCCCCAGAGCCCGTGCCGTACCTATGCCTGGGGGACACCGCTAAGGGCGATGGCTGCTGGCTGGGCGGCAAGAGGGTGAGCACCGTGCATGGCTGGCAGGGTTTGTCATAATGCTCCTTTTTTGAATAGCTGTTGTCCGGTGTGAGGCGCGTATGACCCCACAGCGCAAGCCGTACGGCTGTTTGCACGCGCCACGCGGCTGTAGCACTAGCGCGCTTTACGTCGGTGTCCGAGCAGGGCTGTGCCCCACCAACCCGTCAAGGACATCAAGTGCAGCCACCGACCTACAGGCCTACCTTGCTTCGTGCCCGCGTCGCACAACAGCGCACCACCCTCCCACTTACGTTCACATTAGCACCGTGCAGGGACCAACTAACCCCCTTTGCCATCCCGCTCATGCAATTGCACACTGATCGCCATGGCCTGTCCGCCATACGTACGGTACTCATCTTTCCACACGGCATCAAAGCCTTGGCCTGCAGTAATGTTGCCGTGTGTGTGGCCCCAGGGCGACGTCTGCGCCTACGTGGACCCCGCGGGAAACGGCCGGGCGTTCGCGGCTGAGTGCTCCGAAAAGCACTACGTGGTGTGCTACACCAAGTTCAATGGACCGTGAGCAGCACAGCGGAGGAGCGAGTAATCCTCCGAGTAATCAGGTTATTTTGTGTGTGCCAGCTGCTACGTGGGGTGGTGCGGGGTTTGCAGCGGCTGCTTGGCTGGCACCGAGCAGTGGAGCAGCAACAGCAACAGCAGCAGCAGTGGAAGCAATTCTGTGGTGCTGTGCCTTGGCCATATTGTGCTCGTGTCGTGCACCCGCGGCCGTGTGCTCAGTCGGCCAACACAGGACTTGGCATGCACAAGAGGGCCGTGTAGCTGGGACTCCCAGCCTGCTGATGTCAAGACAGCGCCTGGGGCCTTAGGTCGTTGAGCCATCTGTTCTTTCGTGCTGTCAACCGTATGTCGGCATTCTCGCAGGATCACAGTCTGTGATCTGCACATCGTGACATCGAACTGCGTGCTCTCCTTGCGCGTGATCAAGTTCTCGCTCGTGAGCGCTGTACTGGTAGTGCCTTGCCCTCGCTTGCAAATACGGTGTGGCTGCTTTGGGTCCTCATGCGTGGCCCTTGACACCACTCGCTTTGGTGGTACATATCCCCGGTGGTGTGCTGATGGCGCCGTGACCGCTTTTTGCGCGGGTTTGTGGTGTTTGACCTATGGCTTGGAGCTCGGAATGCGTTTGCCTGGACGTGGACATTGGGCTGTGGTTGGGCCCAAAGTGGGCGCCTTGCCGTACAAACTCGCAGTGATCCTGACGCGCCCTCAATTTCCTTCAGCTTGGCACTTTGCAACATCCCGCTTTAAGGACAAGCCTGGACAAGCACATTGTAACAGGGAGAATGATTTGCACAGACCATCCTGGATATGCCTCAGCGCATTAATATGTGGTACCGCAACCCTGCTTCTTGGCTGGTAGGAAACTGCCATGGCCTTGGCCAAGGCGATTAAGGGACCGCGATCAGCAACGGAAGCCCTTTTAGTGGCATATGTACGGCATCGACTACCAAGCCATACCTGTGCGGTTTATGGTTGAGTCCCCAACGGAACGGCACGAATGGCACCTGTGATTTGCAATTCACGTGCCACAGCAAACGTGTTCGTGGGAGGCCCTTGGGGTTTTGATGGGGGAGGAGCGAAAGCAGCAACCAGGGGGCCGATACTGGCTAATTCCTCCGAACAGCTGCCTCGTATCCGGTTCCTCCTGGGCAGAAGGGTGGTTGGGATCTGCGACAGGGGTGCTGCGTGTGCTCTGTGGGTGCGTCTTGTGGAGAAGCTATGTGGGGGCGGGACCAGGCTGTGGTAGGGTGAACTTGAGGCCCGTGCGTCGTGGCCTTGTCGCTCCTTTCCGTACAGCGAGAGGGGTGGGAAACCCCGTGTCCCTAATGGCCGGGACCAGCTCTGTGTTTCGAGCGGGATGGGGCTGGGCTCTGGACCAAGGAGACCCGGAGCCTGTCACGGTTCCTTGCAGGTCACAGGTACCCCCATATCAACCACCTGCAACCACGCGCCGGCCCACGGGTCGCGCCTGGTTGCGACTTGGGCTCATGGCCCTTGCGCCCCTCCAGCCAATTGCGAGTAATGCGGGACTGGTCAGCATTGGGCAGGTCAGGTCAGACACGGGCGCAGCTTAAGCATGCTGCCGGCAGCTTATGCGGCAGGACGTTTCACATTATCCTCAAACAGTTGCGATTTCAATTAAACGCAGGTTACCCCTTGCAGCGTGGGCGGGCGAACTCGACTGACACCCGATCGCCGCCCACCAACCGTCGGCGATCAACGGTCACCGTTGGCAGCCGTCTGTCTTGGACAGGGCCCCCGAACGGGCATCCGACACCGCTCAGACGAGACGCTGTAGCAGTCCTATATCCATCGAAATCAGCGGCGTTTAGCCGTATTCTCACTTCAACTGTGACAACCGGTTAGCTGAGTTTTATCGAGCCCCAGTGAGACCCTTGCCCGCTTGGCGATCGAGTGCTTGGACGCTGCGTGGCACGGAAACGGGCCCTCCAGCCACCAACACAAATGAGGCTGCAGCCTGCTGCCGCAGTGGTTGCATGGGCGCTGCTGGCAGTTGTTGCTCTCCTGTCATGCGGTAAGCAAGGTTGCTGCCGCCATAGCATGGACTTCCTTGAACGACTGGCAACTGTGTGTGCGGAAGCCTCCAGGACCCGTGGGTCGTTTGCACGCCACCTGATGAGCAGCTTTCGCTAGCATGCCGGCGCCAAAGAACCGACCTCCATCCTGCACCTTAATGACCGAGACGGGTCCAGGCAGCTTTCTGGCCGCCCGTCCTTCGCACTTGCATGTCCGCGCCTCGCTGACATCGACACGTGCCCCATTCACACAAACTGACGCTGACACATGTCTCCTCAAAACGCGGGTCCATCCCACCCGCCTTCACAGGCGCCCAGGCACAACGGCTGCCTATTGGCCTGGAGCCGTTCGACCCCGACCTCATTTGGGCCCTTCAAAACCAGCAGAACTTCGACAACCAGAAGTTCGACAACAAGGAGTTTGACAAGAACAAGAACAAATTCCAGCCCCCAGCCCACCCGAACCCCCTTCCCCTCCCCCGCCTTCTCCCTCCCCGCCCGCCCCGCCACCGCCCTCGCCCTCCCCGCCCTCGCCCCCGAGCCCTTCCCCGCCAAGCCCTGCCCCGCCAAGCCCATCTCCTCCTTCCCCTTCGCCTCCCTCCCCCAGCCCTCCTCCCCCAGCCCGTCGCCCCCATCCCCCAGCCCTCCGTCCCCTAGCCCTCCCTCCCTCCCCGCCCTCGCCCCGCCCCCCGCTGCCCCCAGCCCCTCGCCCCCGAGCCCCGCTCCGCCCAGTCCCTCGCCCCCCTCTCCAAGCCCTCCCCTGTGAGCAGCTCTGGTGCACATCCGTCGCTTTGTGGGCGCCTAACGCAAGCACGTTCTTGGCGGCCCGCCCGTTACTTGGCACGCGTCGCACATGCGTCCTGCCCAGCACACGTGCATACGGCGATCACACGGTTCTGTGTACCGTACCGTACAAACCCGCATGACTGACTGGCGCATGCTTGTCCGCCCGCAGCCCTCCCTCTCCGTCTCCGCCCTCCCCCCGCCCGCCGGCTCCACCGCAGCCCCCGCCGCGGCCCCCCTCGCCTCCCAGTGAGTAACATAGCAGTCAACAAGTGTGGTCGAGGCGTACGGCTGCTGTGGCCATGCCTCCCCATCGCTGCATGCCCCTTTGGCCATGGCATGACCCCTGCTCATTTGCTTGCCCGCCTGCGCGTGACGGTACGGTAGGTGCGCATGCTGTTTGGCGTCACGAGCTAACCAACGTGC
This sequence comes from Chlamydomonas sp. KOR1, assembly GCA_036984285.1. Lineage (NCBI taxonomy): Eukaryota > Viridiplantae > Chlorophyta > Chlorophyceae > Chlamydomonadales > Chlamydomonadaceae > Chlamydomonas > Chlamydomonas sp. KOR1. The sequence goes on along the minus strand of BQMZ01000188.1, from coordinate 83,983 downwards.
TGTCAGTAGTCCCCATGTTGTGCTACAGCTCTGCGGTTGCACCCACCCCAGCGAGGGGAGCATGCCCGCCGTCCTCCTGCTTATAGTACTTTGTGCTCATCACTCCCTGTCTGGATACCCCCGGCCGCCCATCGCAGAGGAGAAGGCGTTTGCCTTCAAGAAGAAGTTCGTGTACCTGATCTCCGGCAAGTCGTACAGCTACGACGACGTAAGTGTGGCTGCGTACCGTACTGCACGCCGTACTCCAGCGCAGGAGATTGTGGTTGGCAGGGAGCAACAGCAGAATGGCATCACACCCCAGGGCCGCCAGCAGGCTGTGCCGGGGGCATGACGGACACTGACCAGGCCTCCATGCATGGCACGCACCACCAGCTCCAGAACCGTGTCGGAGTAGTGCTTAATCAACAGACTCGGTCATCCTGGCTTGTACGGCCGCTGCCTGCTGAGGGCTTTCGTTCTGGCCCCTGACCCCTTCCGTTCGGTGCCACTACTTTATTTGGCCGGGACCAGCTCTGTGTTTCGAGCGGGATGGGGCTGGGCCGGGCTGGGCTCTGGAAGGGGACCAAAACTGTAAAACCATACATACTACTTTGCCGTACACCCGCAGGCCAACAGCTATTGCATCAGCAAGGGCTACAAGATGGTGCCGTACAATGACCCAATCCTGAACGGTGAGCACCAGTGAGCACCGACCGTCTGGGTGCACCATCTTACTCTTCCGCCCGGCTTGTGCACGGTTCTACCGGTACGCCATGCCTGTCCTTGCGCAACAAGCTATACAGCATGCGGCGGCGCGGGTAACCGGCCCAAAGGACCCACATGACCCTCTTGCCTCCAGACATGCAAGACTGTACCGGTAGCCACACATGCACACGACTCACTCCCCCCTGACTCTTTCACACGGCACATACAGCCCTTGCCGCTGCTGTGTCTTGACTGTGTGTCTTGACTGTGTCTTAACTGTGTGTCTTGGCTGTGTCTTGACAACTGCCGGCAGAGCCCGTGCCGCTGCTGTGTCTTGACAACGGGGAGGACGACAAGGGCAACAGCGGGGGCTGCTGGGTAGGCGGCCGACAGGTGGGTTATTAGGGCACAACACACTGTGCCGGCAGGGTGAAGCTTAGGCCTCCCCGATACAGCCAAGGCAGGGGCTAGGAGCGTATGACGCCATACGCACGGGCTCCTGCTCTGCCTGGCAATGCACAGGTTGCGTGCGCTGCAAGGAAGGGTCCTAGGGATGGCCACATGTAGTACCGTAATGCTTTGACGGCACCGTAATTTCCTTCCAGGGCCGCTTCTGCGCATTCATTGAGCCCAAGGGCAACGGTGGACCGTACGCTGAGGATTGCGAGGAGAAGCACCCCGCGCTGTGCTACACGCGGTTCAAGGGGCCATGAGCGAACACGAGAAATAAAAAGCCGGGAGGTCCCGCCAGGCCCTGGCCACCAGCGCTGCTGTGCAGGACCTGGAAAGGTGCATCTCCCGCAGTGTCATTACATGGGCTGCACTGAACTGTCGGCAGGGGAGATCCCTGATCTGTGGGCAGGGGAGTCCCCCTGAGGCCGTGGGTATGAGTAGTGCTGCTGGGAAGCACGCAGCCTGTGGTGTGCTACACACACGCAGTGCAGCAGGAAGGCAACAATGAGCACAGATCAGAGCGAAGCTAGGTGTTGGCTGATGTGGATGACTAGATCTTTTCACTTGAGCGCAGCTGTGACGAAGTACGTGATCTGGTTGGGTATCGGCTTGCACCTCACGCGCCTGTGTACAGCTTGTGATCAGCCTTTTGAAGCGTAGTTCATAGGAGCCGATTTTTCCTTCGTGAGACTTAGAACTGTAGCACGTGGCGCGTGCTGTTGTCCCGTACTCGTACACCAGTATTGTGGTCCCTGGCGTGTCCGTTCCGTTTCGTGCTGTGACTAAGCTTGGCGTCCATGTGTGGTGGGGTAGGAGCTGCTGGTAGAGGCGAGGTACCCTCGGTGTGACGTAACGGGTATGCTGTGATAGACAGCACCCTGATCGCGTTTGCGTGAGCTTCTACCCAAAGGCATGCATTTGCTTGCAGCAGCACTTGCGAACACTTCCGACCGCATAGCGCACACGTGTCTAGGCGCACACTGGCGCACCGCAGCCGACGTGGATTCGGGTAGCCGTACCGGTATGCAGAAGGTAGCAGTGATCATACATCGCTGTGCACGGGAGACCTCATGGCTGCCGTAGTTGCAACGCCGGCTTGTAAGCTGGGCTGCTCAGCACACGTTCCGCGCCAAGGGTGACAACGTACGGCACGCATGGCGACCTGGTTTACGGGGCGACCGGTCCCTCCAACACTGCCAGGACTACACTTAGCTCTGTGCCCCTCACAGGCCCCTGATGCCACTACTATCTCCATGCATGCAGCTTACGCCGGGAGAAAGGCACCAGTCGCCCAGCTACGGCGTACACGCCACGAGGGGTTTCATTGTGCACTGTCCGGCTCGAGCGCCTATGTACCCACATAGTGCTTGTATATGCAAATAGGCGAACAGTGCAGCGTTGCCGCGGAAATGGAGCTGACCAGCTGTCAAACCGCGGGCGAAAGCGGAACCGGGGAACAGCCGGCAAGTGAAGGCGTACTGCGGATTATGACCTGGAACATCAATTGCTTGGTCAGTACTACAATCAAATGTTGGCCGCAACGTGAGCAGGACCTGGGAGTGTTGGCAACGTCAGCAATGCTGCGTGTTTTGCGCTCAGGTCCCCACGGTCCGCAACATGGAGCACCGTTACAAAAGCTTCAAGGGCTTTCTTGAGGCTTTCGGAATACACATAGCTTGCTTCCAGGCAGGTACCGCGTTGGGCGTGCCGCAAGTCCCGCCTGGCACTCCTGGCACTCCTGCACTGCATGCAGCTCGACCTGTGCTCGACTCCGCGTGCTGCCTACGCTGCACACAAGCCGCAGTGTATTACATCTCTCCCTCGCCGGTGTATCCTGTAAGCGCAACTGCCTGCTAAACATCCCCAGCGCTTGGGTCAGCAGCCCCAAACGACCCATGAGCTTAGTGCCCAAGGGTTTGGTGTCGCACAGCAACAAAGCACCCGGCCCACCTGTGCCGAGCATGGGATGCAATGCAACTGCGATCATCCGCTGACATGTGCTTCTCATTCTGAGCTTCTGCAGGAGGTCAAGCTGCCTGACGCCAAGATCACAAAGGACCTTGCGTGCGTCCCTGGGTACCAGGTGGGGATGGTGAAGCAAATGCACAGCGGTAGCAAAGACACAGCTTATTTCGGAAGTGCTACCTCGTCACTTGTGTAGCACCGGCTTATGAAGCATAAATCTGAGATGGTAGCGTCGCCACAAGCATGGCGCATGTTGCACGTGCGTGAAGGTTAGTTAGGGCTTGCTTGAAGCCTACGCCCGTACATGACGTACAACACGGTACGGTAGCACGTGCCCACCTCTCGTGACCAACGTGTCACACCTGGCGCATCGACATCTCCAAGCACATCAGCTGCGTCATGGCAAGGGCCAACCCGTCGACGAGTAAGGGTGCGTGGCTAATCGGCTGACCTGTGGACCGTACCCCACTCGACTCCACTCCTTGCAGTCCTTCTGGTCAACGTCATCTGGCAAGACGGGCTACAGCGGTGAGTGACAGATGGATTGGATTTCATACCCTGCCTGCGGACGCATTTGCAACAGCCCTCACAGCCAGCACGAGCACGGCCAGTGTACGGGAGGGCCCACCGCGACCCAAGCCCCTTGGACACCCCATTGGCACGTGTTGAGAATCATGTGGCTGGGCACGAGCGCCCAATTCAGTTGTTTGCAATCAACTCTTCCCAGCACCCTCCACAGCACCAAGCCGCAAGTGTGCCAGCGTGTCGCATCAAGATGCCGCAACTCCACGGCCTGGCTGGGGGCCAGCCTGTCAGACCATCCATAAGGACACACATTCCAACCAACTCACTCACTACCATTCCCGTGCCGCCAGGGGTCACTACGTGGTGTCACTCCTCCGTTGCTCCCCGGGAGGCCACCGCCGACTGCCTGGGGGGAGACGAGCGGCCGGACCTTGACAACGAGGGCAGGTGCGTGTGTATGGGGGATGAGCGGCACAGACGTGTGGGTAGGGTCATGTGGCAGGCGTGTTGGTGGGGAATGTGTTGTGGCAGACGGTCGGACCTTGACAACGAGGGCAGATATGGAGGAGAAGAGGGACGGGCGCGGGGTGGAGATGGCACAGACGTGGGGGTTACACGTGGAGGGCATCACATGGGACGAGCGGCCGGACCTTGGCAGCGAGGGCAGGAACGGAGGGAAGGGGAATGAGCGGCATAGACGGTGTGGGCAGGGTCACGTGGCAGGCATGTTGGTGGGGGACGTGGCAGGAGGCCGGACCTTGGCGGCGAGGGCAGGTGCGGGTTTGGGGAGGGTCGATCGGCCGGAGATGGCTTGGCCAGGCCGTACACGCACGCAGCGTGAGGTGAACGCTGCTCCCGCAAGGAGCGCAGGAGCATAAAAGGCTTGTGAAGCGGATGCGGTGCGGAAGACCAAGACTATCCTGGAAGGCGATGGCGCTGAATAGGCGGCTGGAAGCTCGGCCCGGCTGCTGCCGCTGAATGCGGTTGGTCGTACCATCTGTGTCGGGTCGCCCCCAAGAGCACGCCAGACCGGACCAGTGCGTGCACACGGGAGTGGGCTTGCGATGGTTTACCTGTGGGCCTGTGTGTGCTGTAACCCACAGGCTGGTGGTCACGGACCACGGCGCCTTCGTGCTGCTCAACGCCTACGTGCCCAACGCGGGGGACCACCCCGTGCGGCCGCGCCTGTCGTACAAGCTGGCCTTCCTGCGGGCGCTCAGGGCCAAGATGGACGAGCTGACGCAGGGGCAGGGCAGGCAGGCAGGTGCGGGTGCGTGGCAGCAGGACGCTTCAAGGGGACTGCTGCTAGGTTGCGGCACGCTTTGAGGGTACACGCAACCTAGCAGTAGCGCATGTGGTGAGCGGGACTGGGGTGGGTTCTCCGTTTTGGCCTGACGTAGGGGCAGGCAGGCAGGTGCGGGTGGCCGAAGGCCCTTTGAGGGTAAACGCAACGTGACAGTGGCGCCTGCGGGGAGCGGGGTTGGGGCGGGTTTTCCGTTCTGACCTGACGTAGGGGCAGGCAGGCAGGCAGGTGCGGGTGGCCGCAGGACGCTTTGAGGATGCACGCAACGTGACAGTAGTGCCTGCGGACAGCGGGGTTGGGGCGGGCTTGACCTTAGGGTTGGCGTAGGGGCAGGAAAGGTAGGTGCGGGCAGCTGAGGAAGCTCCGTCGGACAGACACTTGCAGACATGCTTCTATAGTGGCCTTGTTACACCTGTTGCACTTGCACTGCGACTGGCCTTCTTGCCCACTCGGCCTGCATGCCGTGGATGCGCTTGCAATACTGTCCCGCGGTGCAGCACTGCCACACGGTTGCAACACTGCCACACGGTTGCAACACTGCCACACGGTTGCAACACTGCCACACGGTTGCACCATTGTCCCTGCTGCCCCGCTGTGCATCCTCAGGTCATCCTGGTGGGCGACCTCAACATCGCCGCCGAGCGCCGTGACGCCCACTCCACCTACAACTTCGACAACATGTACGACAAGGAGGTGCGGACAGACAGGTGCCATGTTGGTGTGCTGGCCTGTTCGTGTTCTGATAACCTTGAAATAGTAACTTGCATGACAAGGCGGTGGAGAGCGCACTGGTTAAGGGGCGCATCGGCAGTCAGTCACCCTTCGGGACAAAGGGCCGCCGGGCCGTTTGGGCCCCAAACGGCACCATCAGAAATACATTGAAGGACTTGGAAAGGATTGGTTTACGAAATCGGCCACCTGTTATGCCTGCTCCATTTCCCACCACCAGGAGCTGGCCCTGCTGCACTCCCTGCTGGCCGCCTACCCCGACGTGTGGCGCCGCCTGCACCCCCACACGCAGGTGGGTGGGTGCGCCCAGCATCGAGGGGAGGTTCGCCTGGAAAGGATGTGCGGGGAAGAATGTCCGGATAGCACTTGAGAACAGGAACATCTGGGACAGCAGGAACATACACTCGCTCCTCCACATTACCGGGTTTTCTGTATATGTGGAATCTCTTGGGCACATCAGATGGGGCCTGCATCCTCCTTCACTTCTCTCCCCACGCAGGATGTGTACACGGTGTGGGAGGAGCGGACCAGCGCGCGAGCATTCAACGCGGTAAGTGGCTGAGGTTGGGGGCAGGAACCGAGCACGCATTGGCACAGAAGCCCTTGGTTGCGGCGTTGGGAATTGCTGCCGCACGTCCGCAATGGCTGCAGACGTAAGGCAGCTCGACGATACCCGCAAAGGCTTCGCTGAGCGACCCCTCACGCTTTGCAGCTATGGCGGATCACCATTGCCTGTGGGCTGTTGCCCTGGGTGGTTTGCTGCTAGCCTTCGGGCTTTCCTTTCGCCTCTCATCCCTGTAACCGTTCTCATCGAAAAAATAGTTGCCTTGTCCCAAGCCCCAAAACGCACCTTCAGGGCTGCAGGGTCGGCAGGAGTGTAGCTGTTCGCTGTCCAATGACCATCGGTACAAGCAGGGAACTTGCGTCCTTTCGCGAAGCGCTCTGACATTTCGAACATTCATGTACGATCTTGAGCTGCCACCTTTCCTGCTTGCACTGCTGTACGGTTTGTCCTCAGGGCTGCCGCATCGACTACGTGTGCGTGTCGCCCGGCCTGCTGGGACACGTGGCGTCCTGCGAGGTGCTGGGCGCCGAAACCATCCCGCCCAAGTGGAGCGACCACGCGGCGGTGGTTCTGGAGCTGCGGGCCACATGGCCGCCGGAGCAGGGGCCTCCCCTGCAAGGGCTGCCCCGGCAGGGGCCGCCGCTACAGGACACGCTACTGCCGCAGGTGGGTAGCGGATGCGGTGCGGGGAGACAGCTAGGAAAGTGTTTCTCTCTGCCATTCCCCGCATGGGTGTGGCCGTGGGAAACTGGTGGGTGGCAGGGGCCGCCAGGGGGGCTGCTGCCGCCGACGCCGTTGCCTTGGGCGCCGCAGCAGGACGCGCGGGAAGCTGGTGGGTGTGGATCCAGAGGAACTGACATGTCGTACGAAGGTCAGCCATTGATGGCACAGACGCCACCCTGGGTGGTGATGCGCTCAGGAGCTTTGCTTGGTGTAATGCACCTCGTAGTCTTGTTACCTCGTATCTGTAACCCTCTGGACCCTATTATTCTTACCCTTACGCACTGCAGGCCGGCGACTCCGCGTCACAGCAGCAACAGCCGGAACAGCAGGAGGGGCAGACCAGCAGCAGCCGCAACACCGCACAGGGGCCACAGTCTGGCCCGCGGGAAGGTCAGCAGCAGGAGCAGCAGCAGGGCCAGACTCCCGTGCTCGGCCCAGCCCCAGGAGAGAGCAACCCGGCCCCGGACCGCGAGATTACCCCGCACCCATTCTTGCGGCCGCAGGCTCTGCAGCTGCCCCCTCCCCCTCAGCCCCCCTGCGCCGCATGGCAGGCGCTGCAGTCCAGGTTCGTGGACACCGCCCAGAGGTCCATCCTGGCCATGTTTGGAGGGGGGCGGGGTGCCGCCCGCAGCGGCAGCGGGGGCATGGGCGGGAGCGTGGGCAGCAGGGGGGCCATGGGGGCCAATGGGGGAGCGGGCGGCAGCCTCAGCGGTAGAGGCAGCATGGCAGGGGCTGGTGGCGGCGGCACGGCGCTGAAGCGCAGAGCGGAGTCTGGCGCTGGGGAGGGGGGTGAGGAGGGGTCACGGATGCCTCCGGCACTGAGGGCTGCGGCTGCTGAGCAGGCAGAGGCGGGGGCGAAGGAAGGGGAGGGGGGCAGCGGAGGCGGTGGTGGGGAGGTGGTTGTTGCCGGTGCTGAGCGTGGGTCGAGAGGTGGTGTGCCGGTCGGCAAGGTGGCAGATGACGTGGTAACAGGGGGAGGGGAGGTTGGGAGGGCTCAGGGTGGCGTGGGGGAGCAGGGGGGTGATGAGGGCCGGGGCGGAGCGTGCCAGGCGCCCTCTGAGCAGAGAGGCGAGGAAGATGGAGAGGTTGGAGGCCCGGGGGCCACTTTGAAGGGCCCTGGGAGCGGTGCTGGGGAGGGCAAGGAGGAAGGAGGGAAAGGGCTAGGGCGAGGTGGTGCGAGGGGAGGGGCACAGAGTGGGGCGGCGGCGGAGCGTGGGAGAGGGAGAGGCAGGGGAGGAGCGCAACGGGGTGGGGCCTCGCCAGCTGTGAGAGGGAGGGGGCCTGGAGGGAGCGGGGGAAGGGGTGGGGCTGGCGGCGGCGGGGGCCAGAAAAGCATTGCGGCGTTCTTTGGCGGCGGCGCAAAGGGGGACAAGGGGTAGCGGTGCAGGGTAAACGTGTTAGCGTTCCTGAGGTGGGCTGCTGCGTAATGGCGATGCCAAAGGGGAACGTGGGACTCGCCTGGCCTTGAGGCCTGGAGGGTACATCGTCTCGTGCATGAGCATGGTCGGAACCAGTTCCAACATGTCAGCGGTGTGCCAGGGTTGTGGAGGTCTTTCCCCTGGTCTATCCCAATGTGCTGCTTGACCATGGCATGGTCGAGCGTCCACGTTTTGTGGCAGCAGACTTACAGCTGCTTTCAGTACAATAAGGCAAGCAGTGCGTACCCGGCTGTACCCGACGTACCGGTACCTGCACAAGTACATATCTTCCAGCAGCGCTTGCGCCGGCGGCTGTCGCCCGGTGAGCCTCTGGCTCGTTCACTCCTGTAACGCTGCTGCGCTCTGCGGTTGCGTAAAACGTCGATACCGTGTTGGTTGTTACACCAGCCTTGCACCCTGCTGCAACCAAACCAGAGGCACAACACAGGAGGGTGCCCTTTCCCGGTGAGCTGATTCCAGATGTGCTGTACACGCCTCTTCTGCTCAGAGGCTTCTGCTCATATTCTGCTGATGAGGGCAACGAGCGACACCGTAGAGGGGCCTCAGTAGGTCAACAGTCGCAGATTTTGTAGGACTTCGGCTGAGGAATCAGGGAGGTGGCGCTGGGCTGCGCTGGAGGCCCAATAGAGTGGGCCTTGTGTGCTTCAGCTGCTTAAGCCTGGTGTGCGTTGTGGCTTGTGGGCCTTGCGTGGTGGACTAAGTGCATGTGCCTGGTGGGCATTGTACGACACGGCCGTGGCTGCCAGTTGAGGTGTAGTGCCTGAGTGCCGGCACTGTATGGCTCCTGCTGACAATTCAAGAGGAAATATGACGTTCTGGTGTAATATGGAACGCGCTTGGCATGCAGGCATCCTGACATGGCGCCAAGTGGTGGTCCCGCTGCCTGCTGTGCCTACTGATCTCATACAGCGGTGGTGAGTGCAACCAGCCCTGTTCCATATACCGGGTTGTGTATGAATATGACAGCTGTGCACACCGTACGGCCAGCAGCTCCTTTGCAGACGGCTGGAGCGTGAGGCCGTGCTGCCGTCTTAATACCCACCATTGATGCGCCAGCGTGGTTGCAAAGCATTCGGTCGCGGCTGGCCTCTATCTACAACCACGGAGGTCATACCTTTCTCGGCCTTTTGGCTCAGATCATGTGTAGTATCTGTTCTTATAAGCTTAATCGCTTATATGGGAATCATTGATTCCCTGCGATTAACTTTAATTTCTCTGGGGGCCTATCCAATGGGGGTGCTTGCACCCTCGGAACGGCAGGATGGACTTGGCACTGCACTACGGCCTTTTCCGTCTACCCCTATCCATTATAATTATAAGCATGGAAAATCCAGAGCGTGCATTTACTAGTGGCGCAGAAGGCGTGGAGCTGGCAAAGAGACGGCCGTGACGGCCCCACATTATGGGACTTCTGTGCGTCACCTGACCGGTAAACCTTTCCACAGGACGAGGAGTACAGCAGACAGCAGCCTGTCCACACGAGGCAGCGTACGCCGTACGGTGCCGTATGCGGCGTCTGAACCAGACCCACAGTATGCTGCCCCGAGGAAGGCCTCAGCGCGGGTGTTCGCCCAGTCCTGCTGTGGTCCAAAGCTCCAAACAGTTAGCATCCATTGTCCAAAACGGTGGGGCCATCGCCCGCCCACAGACTGTTAGCCTCACAACGCAACGCAACATCCACATGCCGTCGCCCAGGCTCTCACCACAGGCACCCGCAAAAACCAGCCCGTAACGGCCAGTACAATATATAGAGGAAGCAGCTGAAGCAGCCACAACGAAGCAGGCCCCCAAAGGGCTTGCGAAGCCCCTTCGGCTCGGAGGGTAACAGCCCCTCCGGGCGGCGGAGCGGCCTCTGGCGAGCCTCCCAAAAAGTTGACCACTACCGATACCTGGCAGGCCAGTTGATCACAACTTGCCACGAGGATGCAGTTGCAGACGCAGTACCCACCACCGCCCCACGCCACGCAGTCGCGGTGCCAAGGATTTTCCCGCAACGCAACAGAACCTCCTCATCTCTCCACCCCTGTAACCAACCCCAACACCGGTGACACGCCCCACGTGGCAGGTGACTCGCCATCTCAACCTCCCTGCCGCCAACGTCCCTCCTCCGACCGCGCTGCACCCGCCCTGGGGCCTGGCGCGCTGACGGGTGACCCTCCGGCGGCGCACCCTGCGTGCTGCAACTGGAAGGACCGCCGCGGCGGGGCCGCCTGTGCTGCTGCCACGCCGACCGCCAGTGTCTCCACAATGCACCCCCCGCCGCCTTGCCCTTGCCACCACCGCACACCCCGCCACCCCGCCCCTGCTGCTACAGCCGTCGCGGCTGCTATACTAGGCGTAGGTAGGACGCAGCTGGCTGTCGGCCTTAGCGCTGCGACGGTAGCAGCTGCCCCACAGAGCGCCGCACCGGCGACGGCGACCCCCTGCCATTACCCCCCGCCCCCTTGCCACCCTTCCCGCCCTTCACCGCCGCCTCCGCCGCTGCCTCCGCATCCAGCGACCGCGCGAACGAAGCGGTGGGTGTAATAGGGTAGAAGGCATGCCGGGTTGCAGCCAGGGCGGGCGGCAGGGCCCGTGGGTCGGCGGCGTCTCCCTCGCTGGCCACCTGCACCTCCACCGACCGTGACTCCACCTCGGCCAGCGTGGCGGCACGCCACGTGTCTGCCACGTGCTGCCCAGCGGCCAGGAGCTCTGCCCGGCGGCCGTGCGCCGCCTCCACGGCGCCCAGGTCGCCTTCAAACTCGGTGATCGTGTCCTCTAGCACCTCGTTCTGTCGTAGCATGGGCAATGTGGCCATGGAGTCAGTCGATGAAGCAGAAATGATGTTATGGTTGCCAATGTACGAAGGTCGGGGCACATGCTGTACCAATTACCGGGCAGGCCACTATCAGAGTGTACGAAAGTAACACCCAAGGTAACAGCCCGAACGGCACTCACCCTGGCCTTAAGTCGCGCCACCTCCTTCTCCAGCTCCTTGGCGTACACGGTGAGGTCCGACACGTCGTGCCCCGCACTGCGCAGCGTGGCGTGCACAGCCTCCAGCTGCTTCTCGGCGTACGTGGCCCTGCCAGGGAGGACGAGGAATGACAAAACAGCGCAACGGTAGTACTCAGTACCGTACATGCAAGTTGTACCAAGGCGGCTTGAACAGCTGACAGCTGCTTCTCGGCGCACGTCGCCCTGGTGTGCAGGGAGAGGAAAGCATGAACTCCTGAATAGTGCAATACCGGTACCACAGTGCCGCTCTCGCGCAGTGTGTGCTGTGCCACTTCCGCTCATGTGCAAATGTGGCGCGGCCGTGGTGCCTTCCCACCTGTCCATTGCGTCCTCCACCGCCAGCGCCAGGCGCTCCCCCGCCGCCTCCAGCGCCGCCGCATGCGCCCGCTGGCCCTCGTAGGCTGTGAGCACCGCGGACAGCGCCGCCAGGTGGGGCGAGGAGGGGCCCGTGCCCACACGCAGCAGCGCCAGCAGCCAGGACACCTGGAGGTGGGCACGTGGGTTGGCAGTGATGTATGCGCACAGCTTGCAGTGTGTTGTATGGGGGTCTTGACGTATGGTATGGTGCCCAGCAGCCAGGACACCTGCGCACAGGTGCACATAGATGTGAACAGGTGCATGGAGCATGCAGTGGGGTTGCTTTGCTGTCAGGCGCATGGTGACCAGTTGCAGGCCCGGTGTGCGGGGAAGTCGGCGTGAGGAAGGGTGGTGCTATTTTCGATGAGAAGGATGAAGACAAGGTGGTTCACATGAGTGCGGCTAACATGAAACGCTGGTTGGCGACTCCTGTCCTCAGCGCCGCGCGCTACCCACCTCCCCCAGCAGAAGGTCCAGCCCGGCCGACAGCAGGAAGCCGGCATCGGGTGGTAGGTGCGGGTCTGCGTGGGTATGTGGCCAGGGGGAGCATGCGGGAAGGGTGGAGGTGGAAAGGGGGCCAGTACCCACAGGCACGCATTGGCGCAGCTACAACGGGCGGCGCCTGGCAAGCTGGCGTGGGTATGCAGGTGTGTAAGAACAGACAAGGGAGGCCAGCACAAAATGCTTGGATGTGGCGGATATGGTGGGCCCGTGGGCGTAGCGGTGGCACACAAGCCGTGCGTACCCTGCCCACCAGCTTCCGTTGCCTACAAGTCTGCAGTGCCTCACCGTTCTGTAGCATCAGTGCCAGCTTGGCAAGGTAGTACAGCACCTGTCAAGGGCGTTCATAACAGACATTGACGGTTACGGTGTCGAGTGAGCCGCAGTGTTGCAGCAGTCGTAGGCCATGCGCTACATTGGTGCGCAGCGTTGCTTTTTGGCGTTCATGTTTAGTCCACAACGCGTTGTGCCCCACCACCATTCCTTGTGGTAACTGTACGAACCCTGCACGCTCCCAACCCAGCTGCACCCACCTGCTCCGTGTGCTTCGGCTGCAGCGCGCCCACCACCGCAGCCCTCAGCGCGCCCGCCGCCGCCGCCGGGTCCACGCTCCCCCGCCTCCCCACCCCGCCCCCGCCCTGCCCCGCCTCCCCTCCCTCCCCACCCTCTCCCCCCGCCCCCAGCTCCAGCGTCGCGTTCATGAGGGTCACCAGCCTGTCTACCGCGCTCTTGCTACCCCGCGCACTACCACCAGGCCCGCTCCCCTCCACACCAGCCCCAGCACCCCCAAGCACAGCCAGGCTGCCCGCGGTGCTGCCCTTACCGCCCCCGCCCCTGCCCACCACCGACCGTGCCCGCACGGCTCCCCGCTCCACCCCCTCCCCCAGCCGTGCCACTGGTCGTGCCCTCCCCCGCCTTTTGCTCCATGGCAGACACGAGGTCTCCCCTGGCAACATGCGAATCGTGCAGCTGGATCATCAGCGCCTCCAGCTGGGTCCACGCCCGGTCCAGCCCCGCCGCAGACGACAACGTGGGCCCAGAGGCCTGCCCTGTCCCGCGCGCAGTTACCCCACCGCCGCCGGCGGCAGCGGCCGCCATGCTGTTCCGCGCGCTGCCGTACGGTACGGCGCCGCTGGCGGAGGTGATGTACGGCACGTATGCTGACGTGGGGGATGGCGGGCAGGTGTTGGAGGCCTCGGTGGTGGGCGGTGAGGCGACGGGGGGCTGCGGCTGGTGGGCAGTGGGGCTGGGCGAGGGCCGCGAGCTCAGGCGGGCACTGAGGTGGCCACCACCACCATCGCCGCCGCCGCGCTCCGCCGTACCGAGGTTATCTGCACCCCCTGCGGGCCCTCGTGCAGAGTTTGGCCTTGGTCCCGTCGGGGCTTGGCCTGCGCCTGTGGCCGCCGCCGCAGCTGCCGCCGCCGCCGCAGGAGCAGAAGCAGCATTACCCGCCTCTTTACTGCTTCTCCCATCATTGCCGGCCGCATCCCTCGGTGTCTCCCCATCTTCCGATTCCTCGCTATCGCTGGCGCCCTGCCCTCCCCTGGGCTGCCTATCCACCTTACTGAAGCTGACCTTGAGGCTCCGAGCCCCAGCCTTGTGTCCCGCACCTCCCCCGCCACCGCCGGGCCCTCCGTGCTGCGCCCCCAGACCGCTCTCCGTGACCCCCGCCCTGCCTGTAGGACTGCCAGGGCGGCGGTTGGTGGGGCTCCCAGGGCAGTGACCCGTGGGACTGCCGGGCCGGCGGTTGGTTGGACTGCCTGGGCGGCGGTTTGTTGGGCTTCCGGGGCGGTGGCCTGTGGGACTGCTGGGCCGCCGGGCGGTGGCGGCCGGGGAGACGGTCACATGCTGCTGCCCGGTGCTCCACGGCGGAAGCGAGGGCACACCCGCCATTGCACCTCCGCCTAGCACCAGCTGCGGCGTGGCGGGCTCGGATCCCGTCTCCGAGGACAGCCGGTGGCCCCACTGATGCGCGCGCTGGGGCCCTGGTGCTAGAGACAGGCTCAGGGGCGCACCAGCTGCGTCGGCTGCCCCTGCTGCCGCTGGATCCGTGCCCATGCCCATCTCCATGGCCTGCAGGGCGTCCAAGGCGGCCTGCCGCAGGTCGCCGCCCTCCTGCCCCACCACACCCTGCAGGGGCCAACCAGCAGGACGAGCATTGACACACACGTGCAGCGTCAGTTCGCGGGTTCGCACTGCCAGTAGGTGACGGGTGACAGGGTTGTCGCCCACCTCCACGGCGAGGGTCGCCGCCCCCATACCCGACAACATCCCGTGCAGTACCCACGAATAGTGCGTGCGCAAACTGCACACTGCCCTGTCGCTCACCTGCAGCTTCCTCCGCATGGCCCCCACCACCGCCTCCAGCCCCTCCAGGCCCCCCACCCCCTGCCGCGCCGCCGCCAGGTACGCCCGCGCCGCCGCCGCCGGGAAGGCGGGCGGCGGCGGCGGCAGCAGCAGCGCGCGGTGACGGCCGTCGGGCCCCATGCCGCCGGCCTTCTGGTGGTGCTGCAGGGCAGCGATCTGGGCGTCCACCTGTGCATAGGGCAGGTAGTCGGGGCACAAGGCAGGAAAGCTTTCGCAGTGTGCCTGTGACACTGTCTGGGCTTGTGGTCTGGGTGTCCACCTGTGCACATGACGGGCGGGCGGGCACAAAGCCGTGGAGCCCTGGAGAACGCATGGCCCCGCGCTCCTGCCCTGCTAGCCCTCACCTGGTCCAGCACCGAGCCGTCCCCACTCCCGCCGCTGCACCCCACCCGCGACATGCCTCACTGCCCCCTTCCCACCGCCCCTACGCACAAGGCACAACACTCCTGACTTACCACCACCACCCCCTCGCTCACCACTCGCCCGCCCCTCACCTGGTCCAGCACCGAGCCGTCCCCCACCGCCGGCCCCCGCACCGCCGCCTGCCTGCTGAACCGGGTCAGCTCCTCCAGCGCCCGCGCCAGCGCCCACACCGCCTGCTCCTCACGGCCCAGGCCCCGAGCAGCCGCCTCCTCGGCTGCCTCCTCCTCCGCACTCAGCCCCGGTGGCACCACAGCCACCTGCTGCTGCTGCTGGCCCTGCTGCAGGCCGGCACCGTAACGCCTTCTGGCTGCTCGAGACTGTGGTCCCATAGTAGCTGCTGCAGCAGCAGCAGCAGCGTTCGCGTGCTTTGCAATGTTGCCCCGCCACTGGCTGGACCAGCCGCCCAGTGTGCTACGCGGGGTGGCTTCTGGGCTCGCGTCGTCCGAGTCGGTGTCAGGGGAGTCTCCCCCTGCCTGACCTCCCATTCCACGAGACAACCTCCTCGCCCTGCGCCTGCCCTTGGCCCCGCGGTGCGCCGCCAGCCTCCCCAGCCGCTCCAGTATGCCCCTGTACCGATGTTTGGGCGGCACAGACGGCACGTAGACCACACCCCCAGGGTGCATGCCCATACTTCCAGTACCCGCAACCCCTTGGCCACTGCCCGAGTGCGTGACATCGCCGGTCAACGAGGGGCGCGGGGGAAGCCCTGGGCCGCCGCTAGCCCGGGCTGAGGCGCCGGGCTCCCCCCGGGCTGTGGAGGAGCCGGTAGGCCGTGTTCTGGCGCTGCGCGGCCGAGCTGATAGCGGCTGCTGCTGCTGCTGCTGCTGCTGGTGTTGTGGCTGGACCTGTTGGTGGTGTTGCGCACTCCACCCATGACTCTCTGCACCGCCTTGGCCCTGGTACTGCTGCACAGGGGCACCTGGGAAGCCGAAGGCCGCGGGGCTAGAGGCCCGGGGCCCAGGAAGCATAACCCCGGCCCCCGGTGGCATGCGAGGAGAGGGACCGGCCGCTGCCCCGCCCTCTTTCCCTCCCACACCGGTGCCGTTGGCGGCGGCGGCGGCAGCCCCTGCGGGGTGGTCTCCGGGCATGGGCGGGAGCGGCATGCGGAACGACACAGCCCTCCCTCCCACCACGCTGAGGCCGCGTATGATGCCCCGCGCACTGTCCTCCTCTGACCCGTGGTCCTCGCCGGCGTGGCCATGCCCTCCGCGCTCTGGTCCCACAGCCGACAACAGCAACCCCGGGTCTGGATGCTGCATACTTGCAAGCATGCCGTTGTCAGTTAACCCACCACCACTGCCACCTCGGGAGCCCTGCCTGTGTAGTATACCCAGCTGCAGCTTCGGCACAGGGGGCGCGGGCCTCTCCTGCTGTTCCCAGGACCCTTCGTTCCCCGGCGGCCCCATGCCGCCGTACGGCGCGTCGTCCTGTTCCATGTCGTACAGGTCCGTGCGGGCGTCATCGTACTGCTCGTACTGCTGGTGCTCCTGGACGTACTGCTGGTACACGCCCGCCCGGGAGGCGTTGCGGGGCTGGGGCGTGCGGTTGAGGGGCTGGCGGGTCAGGCCAGGCCGCAGGCGCTGCCGCTGGAGGCCTGCACGACAGCAAGTGCGTGGCGTTTACGCTCATGCTTCTGCAGCTAGTAGAGCACAGGTGCTCCTTGTCACTACCTACAAGACCCAACTCCAGGAGCCAGGAACCCATGGGCGACAAAGATGCGAGGTGGACAGGATTGCGCCATGACGTAGGCTGCCATGGATCTGACTTGTTCTGTTCAGTGCGTCCCCCGCTGCATGTCCCTAACCCACATAGCCACCAGCTACGTGCGACACGCCACACCTGGTGGTCCCGCCGTTGCCGGCCGGCGCCTCTGCAGACCGCCGCTCGTCCAGCTGTTGGCGCCGACAGGCACGCCGCTGGGGCTGCCCGATCTACTACCGGTCCCAGACCCCAAACCCGCGTGGCCAGGGGGACCGCGACTGGACTCCGAGTTGCCCCCAACCCCGTTGGCGCCCCTGGGCCCTGGCCAGTGGGCGGGCTGTGCTGCTACTCGACTGGCTCCGCTTCGGGTGTGGTGGGTGCTGAGGTCGGTGGCAGGTAGGGTGGTGGCGGTAGGGTCGATGAGGTGGGGTGGCGCAACACCGGCGCGGAACATGACGTCCGCTGCAGGCAGTTGGGGGAAGCTGCGATCAGGGCTCGCCAGTCAACAGGTGCGTCAGTGATATTTGGCACGGCTGACCAGGGTTGTTGCCCTGTACCCACATGCGCACGGACGGTAAGGGTGCGTGGGCAAGAGGCCTTCATGGCTGTGAGGGTGCCAATCCAGAAGCGTGTGAGGGCTTACTCAAGAGCTTGGGGTCTGGGGCGTACTCCGGCCGTCCGACGCGGTCTATGATCTGCGCATGGCGAGTTTGGCGTCGGTGGTGAGGCGCCGCAGAGGCAGCACAGCCCCCGCCAAGGGTGGACACCGCCAGCACGCTCTCAGTCCGTACAGCAGATTAACCAGCAACCCCTCACGACACTTTATGTGCAATACATGTACGTCGGACAAAAGGAGTTGTAAAGCTGCCGACACACCTCCCAATGTCGCTCCCATCCGTGCGCTTTTGACATGCTGACAGCTTCACTGCACTTGCTCCTTCTCCTCTAGCTTCCAAAGTGTTTTGGGAGCTCCTCGAGCGACACGTTCTTCGACATGAAACGCCTGCATGCCATGTTGTAGCCCGCTACCGCGGCTCTAATTGTTTAGCTCCTGTACCATCATGAAATTGTTTGACAGAACTATCAGCGTGCTGAATGTAGCTTGATGAACTATCTGCACGCTGGAGAAATGACGAAAGCTCTTGAGCAGCACCCTCGCACCACGAACATGACCACATTTATGTTGCAGTGTTTGAGCTTATTATGAGACACGTGAAACTGCTTACAGCGATTGCCGATTGGCTTCGGCGCATTGCGCCAGGGGAGCCCCCTGTTTCCTCCTGCCATTGCCCCTGCCCAAGCTAAGGGGAGTCAAGCACATGTGCGAGCCAAACAATCCTCCAAAGCTTTGCCCCGGCAAGCAGGCACAGCGAGCCGTGCGCGTGCAGCTCTAGTGGTGAGTTGTCAAGTTCGCCCATCCACGTGGTCTTCCGTCTTGGTGCTGCTGGGCTTTTTTGGCTCTGCCCCAGTCCCCGTGGGCGCCTTTTGAAGCGCCTTGAGCACCTGCAATCGCACAACAGCAATATCATTGGGTTAGGCGCAAAGGTACCATGCCTGGGTGAGCGCAACTGCAGGGGCACTACTGAGCCGCACCGCACCTGCGCCACGCACCACTAGTCACCTGCTGCCATTTCCCTGCCCCACCTGCCCCGTCAACATCACCGCTGCACCTCGCAGGAGTACTTCGACAACAGGCCTAAACGTCCTGCATGCCCCACTGCCTCTAAGTCTTGCCCGCTTCCCCCGTCCCACCCAGCCATGCACCCCAGCCACCGCCTCAGCTGCACCGCCCCTTCCCCGCCATGGCCGCAACGTAGCCAAGAAGCCAACCTGCCCCACCGCTGCCAACCCACCGGCCCCACCTAAACCATTGGTCTCTAATCCACCTGTCTAACCCATCGCTAACCAACTTGACCCACCGCTAGCGCCCTTGCCGCACCGCTAACCCATCTGCCCCACGCTAACCCACCTGCCCCACGCTAACCCACCTGCCCCACCGCCGCCACGTCCTGCCTGCTGAGCCGGTCAACGCGGTCAAAGAAGCCCCGGATAGCGAACTGCAGCACCTCACGGTTGTACTGGTTGAAGAAGGCGCGCGCCTCCAGCGCACCGAACAGCCGGGACAGCATGCTCTCGACCTGCGGGCACGACCAACGGCACATTGGTATCGCTCTAGTTGGGATCATACCGGTATTTGTCGGTCCGGGCAGGCAGGATTGGTGTTCATGACCCGGGTTTCAAGCTATGCACGTGTAGGACATTGTTCCTGTGGCTCGCGCCTGGCAGCTTAGCTGGGGCTCGCACAGCTGCGATGGCCCGGGGCGTCGTGGCGTGCTCGTGCTCTCCGGCTGCGGCACCCAGGGGGCGCCATGTATCGCAGCGGACGCGAAATACACACTCTCTAAAGGCCTACCTCTCTCCGCGACGCCACCTCGCGCTTTGCCCCCAGGCCAGGCCGCCGTGGTGCCCTGGCCAGGAGGAAGTACCAACAAACAAAGTACCAATGACGTGTGGACTCCTGCGCGACATGTTGCCAGCACCATGCCCCGGAGGACAGGTCGTGGGTGGCACGTGGCAGCACACCACGAGCACGGCCCGGCCGAGGCGAAGCAGCTCAGTGCCCGGAGCACAACCCCCGCAACCAAGTCCCTGCTTCACATCCGTACAGGGCAATCTGTACAGGAGCACGAGGTCCACATGCAACACAAGCGTCCACACCAACACACACGCACCAACGCACCTGAACAGCTCGTAGCAAACGATGAGCACGGCCTGGCCCAGGTTGAGGGAGTAGAAGCCCGGGTCTGTGTCGATGGTGAGGATGGCGTTGGCGCGGACCAGCTCCTCGTTGTACAGCCCGTTGTCCTGCGGCGGGCGCGCCGTACAGCGTACGACAGGCACAACTTCTGACTGCCGTACGAGTTACGGTGGTGACGGAGTGGCGGCAATGCTGAACTGCACGCAGCGGCGCAGGACCGCAGATGCCCGGTCGGAGGTCATCAGTATCAATAGCATGCGCTGAACACCGTATCCCACCGTACCTCTCGCCCGAACATGATGCCCACTTTGACGTCCGCGGGAGGCAGCTTGTCCTGCGGAAACAGCAAGGGCACCAAGCATGGTCATACGGCAGGTCCCAGCGAACAATGCACACCACCTGCCCCATCGATCTGCCCTGCGCACTCAGGCACCCCGTCACCACAATGCGCACGCATTTAGCCCCCGCGTGCATACGATTGATTCTCCACACGCACCTGCACCTGCCGCAGCATCACCACATCCTTGGCCAGCTTGTCCTGCGCGCGCGGCCGCCCGCTGGTGGCGTACACGTACTGCAGGTCGGACAGCGCCTCCTCCAGCGTGTCGTACACCTAGGGAAACCAAAAGTGCCGTACACTGCATGACCACTCTGCGCCATGAGCCACAGAGATTACGCGGCGATGCACTCTTAGGAAAACATTACACAGCATTTGACCAGCCGCCACAGCGACCCCGGTTCCGCTGGCAACCGCTCCTGGTCCCGTACCCCCCGACCTACCGGTTAACCCTCTGCACGCCTCAGGGGAGCACACCTTCCCTCCCCGAGCACGCCTAAAGCGCGTGCCTACACCGCACGTACACTGCGCCACTGGCCCCCAACACAGCTCGCCCCTATGACGCGTCCGTGCGCCGCCCAAACGCAACTCACCACTGGCTGTACCTGACAAATCCACTCCTGTCCTTACGCCCCTCCAGCACATCAGTTGCAGTATTGACAGTAAGACAAGTTCTGCGCTGCGCTAAGCAGCAGCTTATTGAGACGTGGCCTGCGATTGCTTACTGCTGCACTTTCCCACCTTTGCCCCGTCCAGCACGTCAATGGCACGTGCCGACACCGCCCGCGCCCGCTCGTTGGGCCACTCGCCGCCCGCCGGCCGCACCAGCCGCATGTCCCGCAGCCCGAAGTTCTGCACACGTGTCGTACGCCCACCCATGCAAGACAGTACGGCACCACATGGGGCGCAGCACAGGTCAGGGGCAGCTGAGGAGCAGTACGACAAGCGCGCCCGTTGCCGCAGACCGCACGGTTTTGAGGGTCCAGCCTCACACCTGGACGAGCTGCATCACTTGGCCCCGACACGACCGCAACCGTTCCTAGACAAGCATCCTACAGTCACATTCTTTCCTGCATCTGCACCTGTGCATAGTCGTTACCTTCATGGCCCGCGCGGCTGCACCGATATTCTCCCCACGCTTCGGCTCCACCAAGATGACCGCAATGTTGCTGTCCCCGGTGCTGCTGCCGCTGGCGGAACCGTCTCCAGCAGGCAAAGGTATTGAGCTCGTGTCATCGTCTGCTGTGTCTAACATGGAGCCCGCCCCATGCGTAGCAGCTGCTGCCAAATTGTTCCGTACACGTGGCTCAGCTTGACGCCGCCAGCCCCGTACGACACCGCGAAGGGCACTGCACATTCTGCTTCCCGTTGTACTGCTGCATAGTGTGGACGTCGATGTGGATGTGGAGACGGAGGTGTGGACAGGGCAGCATTTGCTAGGCACGGCGTGGCAGGTCCACGTGCTGGCAGAGACCGCTGGATGCACGGCAGCCAAAGGGACTGGGCGCAATGGGTGTGCCAAGGAAGGTGTATGTGGAGACAAGTTAAGAGTGCCTATTCTGGTTGTCATGATGTATTTGTGGAGTCGGTGCAAGATTCCTCGTCCCCCGCCGTCGGCTACGTGAAACGCGATATCACTTTACAACCTCACAAGTAAAATTTCCTTCTTACATAACCGCTAGTAATTTGTATGCCTACATCGGCAGCTTACACTCAGGGCAGGAGAACAGGGCACATCCTGGCAACAGAGACGCAACGATAAAAACGGTGGCAAGCAGCCCCAACTTATGCTAAACTGCGCAGGCGCGGACATAAGTGCGCTACTGCAGACAGATCTTTGCAGTGCACACAAAGGCTCTGGCGACCTACACTCCAGCGGAGTATCATTGACGTAAACCCGCTTGTTGTCACGCATGCAGTGTTGCAGACGGGTTTACGGCACATAATTCCAATCCGCCTACACCACTTTAGCGGTGCAGTCGATATGCGCTTACAACAAATCACACAACCACGAACGCAGCATACCTGTGCAGCAGTGCGGGTCCACCAGCTGTCTGTGACCAGTCATCGCCGAGCCATGCGAGCGTTGTCTGCACGCGAGGTCGCCACAACGGCTCCTGCGACAACTCGGATAAGAACTATTAGCGCCAATGAGGATCCCTCAACCGCCAAGGAGTGTGCGGAGGTCGTCGGACTGGTGGGTGGCCTGCGGGGAACTGGCAGGAAACCACCGAGTGTTCAATGAGACACACAGACGCCTTGCACTACGCAGCAGCTTCTGCTTCACATTCTCTGCGCTCATTATCTCTTTGCGGTGTTCTACGCTATGAACAGCGTGTGAGCGCCGAGTGCTGATGCAGCCCTTCTGTCACAGGCTTGTACGGACCCGTGGTTCAGCGTGGCTGGGAGCATATCACTGGCCCCGCTGGCTGCCCCGTCTCGAGCTCTCACGCACGCCGCAGCATACAGCCATGCACTTAGGCTGTCTGCCACTGTTATAGACAAATGCAGTCATTGTTAGACAGAAGGCGCGCATGCAACAAGATTGTTTTTGTACAGAGGGGGGGCTACAACTGTAGCTGCCTGTGAATCCCGACCTGCACCCATCATCCCAGAGTTCCCTCCCCCGCTCCCCAAGCCACGAGACAGCACCACTTTTCTTCACCGTGTCCCGCACATGCTTTTTCTCAATTACTCCCTGCTCCTCAGGCCCTAAGCGAAGACCCCAACAACGACTTCTTCGCGATCCACCCCTCCACACACGTGGCACGGTGGCAGGCCATCTGCAACAACTCGCTGCTCCGTGCCGGCCACGTGCGCATGTTGCACGTGCTGGAGGCCACAACAGGGGCGTCCTCCTCAGGAGCAGCAACCGGAGCGCCTGGAAGCAGCAGCAGCGGCAGTGAACAGGACAGCAACGCCGCCAGCGGCCGCGTCCAGGCCGGAATGTTCGCCTACACCTACCCCGACGAGAAGAGTGAGGCGGGCTGGTGGGCGTAGGGTTCGCTCGCTGCACCTTTCGTGAGCACCTGTGCAGCATTGCATCCGGCTGCTGGGTCAGGGCAATCTGTGTTGTGGCATGTATGTGCTGTGGGCCGAGGCGCACCTTCCTGCCACGTGTCATGCCACGCCCACGATCACCCCTGCTTGCTTCCTTTCTCCCCTCTGGCCGTCACCCGCACCCTGCAGGTCCAGACGACGGCCCCGAGCCCCCCGGCGTGACCGACCTCAGCGCCACATCCCGCCCCGAAGCCATTCCGGTGCGGGACGAGATGCTGGCGTACCTAGGGGAACGCAAGGAGGCTTTCCACAAGGTGAGGGTTCCCAGCTTCTACCTTACCGATGGCTGTGTGTGATTCGGCCAGTGGTGTAACTCGGCCATGTACGCGTAGGAACTCTGACGGGCGTGTGTTATTGTATCATGTGACGGGGAAGCGCTGCACCGTTGGGCCTTGTCAACAAGTACGCCACACCGCAATGCGCAGCCACTGTGGCTTTGGCGGGATGGTGTGCTCAGGGCTTGCTGCGCTTCTGCCACAGCGCACGTACGAGGTCCACCATCGAGGCGTGCCTCCGCGTACACGTATACTGCGTCGTTTGGTTTGTAGACGTTGAGCCGTACAGTACCTTCAGAGTCGTACCGCAGCGAAGTACACACGTGTGCGCTCCCCCGCAGTCCCACGGGTCGTTCGAGTACATCATGTTCCTGGGCGTGCGACCGGGGATGCAAGGCAAAGGCTACGGCTCGCGGCTGCTCCGGCATGTCACGGACAAGTGGGTACCGTGTTGGGATGCGGTGCGGGGATGACAAGAACGTGTAGTGGACGGTTACCCTACACAACGGACAGCTGTGCGTGGCGCCTGGCGGGCATCGCCGTGCGTGCTTGCGTGTCCAGCTGTTGGATGCTGCCGGTTGCAGGCTTTGCCCCGCTGTGGCTGCTGGTACACTCATGGCGGTTGTTGGCTTCCTGGGGCGTGCGGTATGCGTTGGACTATGCTGACGTTCTGCCGGCTGCGTGCGGCCCCGTCCCCGTGTATGCGCAGGGCGGACGCTGCGGGGCGGTGGTGCTACCTTGAGGCGTCGACGCCTGACAACGCACGGCTGTACGCCAGGTGAGGGGCGGGCAGCATGCATGGTGGCATGCGAGGTGTGGTTGGGTACCGGTAAGTGGGCATGCGTGGCCTGTGGGTAGTGCCCCGTGTGCGGTGCTGCAGTGCTGAGGGGTCCAGGGAGAGTACGTTGAGGTGTTGGGGATACGGAACGGTGGGGTCGCTGGGCACGGCGGAGCGTAGCAAAGTGCGATGCGGGGATGCGACGCACAATCAACCCACACCTCGCTTTGCGTAGGCCACAACGTCACCGTGGGACTTCTCTGGCGAATATGGGACACCATCCGAGGGGACCACATCTGGGGGAAGCAACAATCACCAACGGACGCATGCGGCTCGACATGATCCATCCCTGCGTCCCTTTACATGCCCATCTGACACAATTTGCCCTGGTAAACACAAAGCACGTCGTTCACACATCCTACCTCAGGCACGGCTTCCAGACGCTGGAGACCAAGACGTGGACGCTGGACTCGCTGCCCGGGAAGCGCTTCATGCTCATCTTCATGGCCCGCCCGCCGCAGCCACCTGAACCGGCAACCAAGTGATGCTGGGCGAGCCATGGGGCGCAGCAGTGTCACTACGGCACTCCTAGGAGACCGAGGACCTGTGTCCCTCGTCTGACTCTAGCCCGCTGCCAGGGCCGCCGCGGATAGGACGTAGTAGTGGACCCTACAGAGGTCTCGCTGGTGTATGTGTCCGCAACACACGGCGATCCCCATGGTGGGATGCGACTGTGATGTGTCCCTGTGTGTGCAACGGGTCGCACGCTACATTCAGTAGTGTTTTGCCGCGCACAAGGTCCGCGTGGTGACGGGCATGCGGGCCTAGCAGCACGGAGAGCACCCGCTGGGGCGGGCAGGAGCATGGGACGTCAGGTGACTGGCAGGTAGAGCAACGTGAAGTCGTGCATCACCATCAGCATAATACAGGCAGTATGCGCGCCCAGCCGCAGGCTGTCTTCATGTATGATAAAGTCGCTGGACAAGATATTTGCTACAAGCTTGTATGGGGTTCCTGCCCTGTAAATTGCTTCTGTGTCCCCACAACTGCACCGCTACACGCCATATATATGCACGCACCCTCGACATACGGGCATGACGTGCACGTAAGGGGCCGCGCGCGGAACTGCTGTACTTGTGTTAATGTGTGGGATAGTCTAGGGCGGCGGTATAGCAACAGCCTGCGTGCAGCAGCAGGAGCTCCTGCCTGGTATTGGTGGCGGCTTGACTGAGCTGCCCCAGTTACAGTGTAGCGGTACTGCAGTGAACTACGGTATGGTATGCATTTGCAGCAAAGCATCGCTATTACGTGCATTGCCATGGACTTCTCCTTGTGCCGTGCTGCCGGGGTGTGCTAAGCAGAGCTCAGGCCGGACCTATCGTACACTCCTACGTACCCGTAGTACCCCTTCGAGCGCGCAGGCAGTACCACGCGAGCTCCCCTGGAAATACTGACAACTGATTCTGACACAGCCGCCGAAGATAGAGGACCGCTCCTTCTGGGTTCGACTATTAGAGGTCTGGTCCGACCGTACCACCAGACAACCAGGTACGACTACTACGGAACGGATAGGACTGGCTTGCTGCCCCGGATGCCCGGAGTTACAGGATTCCAAGCAAATACCAAGCAAAGCAGGGAGGCTCTCTTGGTGCGTCGGCCCTGGAGCCCCTGGCTCGTATGTAGCTAAGCTAATGACAAAAGCCGAATAGGTCGTGGACAGGACTTGGGCGGAACTTGGTCTTGGGCGAGCGGTCGACGCGGCCGTCCGCGACTCCACTGGGCTGCTGGCCACTTGCCGCTAACCGTAGCAATGGGGTCCCAAGAGAAGAGCGGACCTGTCCTGTGTGTCAGACTGGAGCTGTAGAGGATGAAGAGCACGTGCTCATGCGTTGCACAGCGTACGAGAGTCTGCGGCGTTGCAGCGGTCTGGATCTGAGCGGTAGCATGCGTGATGTTCTGTTGTGTACCGACCAAGCGAAACTCGCGGTGTTGCTAGGGCAAATTTGGTTGGCACGTCACGCTTGTGTGCCGTTCTCGCGGTGAACGGTCGGACACTTGGCTACAGTTTATCCGGTTGCGTGTCTTGTGTCTTTGCGATGACCCTGGAGCCCCAAGCTCGTATACGGGTCCTTACATGCTGGGTTCCGGATCCTATCATGTAAGAAACAAACAAACAAACAAGCGACTCCAGCAGCAGCAAACATAGCTCGTGCGAGTACGCCCACCCGCTCACCTGAGTATTACTCACCTTGAATGTCCCATTGGTAAAAACCTGAGGGCTGGCCAGCTTGGCCAGGTCGGCGGCTCGAAATGCGCCTAAAGTGTGCCTAGCAAAACCCTGGCTCGTATATGGGTCCTTTTTTTGGGTTCCGGATCCTACCATGCGCGCATGTAACAAACAAACCCTCCCCTGGCGGGGGAGTTGGGCGCAGCAGTGTTCGCTTGCTGTGCTGCATGCTGCGCGGCGGGAAGGAACGGAATAGCAGCACCCGAGAGGCTGCAGCGGGAGGGGCGTGGAGTGCAACGGGAGTGCCGGCGCACACCCGCCCGGTCGTGCATGAGCGCAGTGCTACTGGACGCCAGCGCCCTGCGCCATGGCTCTGGGGTGCGCGCAGCAGGTGAGAGGGTGAAGGGGAATGCGGGGGGAGGGGCTGCGTTGGCAGCGGGACAGCCCAGCGAGAAGGGATCATCGGCTTGGTAGTAGGGCAGTGGCAGAGAGAATCGACAGGGCAGCAATGGTAGCTGGTGATCATGTTGCGGCGTACTGGCCCGCTGCTTCGCGCCTAGGGCTGCTCCCCCCAGTCCCTGCGTCTTGGGCAGGGCCAGGAGCCGCTGCACTGCAGCAGTGTGCACTGCCAACGGCACAGCACCAACGGTCGCCCGCTGGGTCTCGGAGCCAGCCTGCAATGCCCCGTTCTCCAAGCTGTTCTGGCTTCAACGCGCCTCCGACGGCTTCTTTGTGCCCGACCTGAATGTGGGTATCAAAAAAGCGGTGCTCGCTCATACCCAGAATGGCTACACCCAGCCCACGCTCTACACAGAGGGATGGGCCGACACAGTCCCACTACTATGCCCCCACAGCAGTCACCGCCTGCACACCGACCACAGCCTGCCCTGGCCAGCAGTCCTGAACGGCATCAAGGTGCGCCACGGAACCCTGTGGAATGCCAAGCTAGCTAAGAGGTGCAAACGCCTCCTTGTCACACACCGCCATGGGCGACCCCTTGGCCGGCACACCGTGAGCGATGGAAGGTGCCCCGCCTGCGGGCACGAAGACGGGACAGGTCACATCATGGGGGGCTGCTCTGGATGAAGGCCCTGTACATACAGAGGCACAACGGTGCAGTCCAGAAGTTGGCGAAGGCCGTTGCCAAGGGGGACCGCGGGGGGTGCTACATGGTCATGGACGCCAATGCGGCTGACGACACCCCAGGGTACAGCGCAGGGACTCGACTGCCCCACTGGCTCCTCCCACGCACGCTTATCTCCAATGCAGAGCTCGACAAGATGCGCCCAGACCTACTCATCATCCCCACAATCCCCCTCACACGGGGTGTGGCTGAACGGGGTCTGCCCACGACACCGGAAGGCCGACAACGCACACAGCAACGCATCAACGCGGTCCGCTCCCGTCGCACACATTCAAAGACGCTTTGCCAAAAACGCTAAATGGGGTCACAAGGCCATCTTTCAGACCGACGTGCAGGAGCGAGGCCTCCGGGCACTACTGAACGAAAACACGGGGGAAGTAGTGCACACCAGTGAGGGCATCCTGACGCCCTGCATGGGTACTTTGCCAAACTCGCAACCCCATGCTTTGGCACTAAATCCTCGTACCCACAACGGGCGAGGCGGGCCTGGAATGAGGAGGGTGCCCCCGACCACTTCGTGCTCCGCCAAACACAACACCCGGACTCCCACGAAACCCTCCGCCTGGTAGCCGACCCGTCCAACTTCGCACAGTGCGTACAGTTCCTTGCCCGTAACAAAGCCCCTGGCCCCGACGGCATCCCCAACGAGCTCCTGCGAGCCCTCCCCGACAGCGTACTCCGCAACATACACGACCTCTTCACCATAATGTGGGCAAGGGGTGAAACACCTGAAGAATGGACACTCTCCGACACTGTCCTCCTTCCCAAACCCGGCGCTGAGCACAGCCTCCGTATCAAGGACAAGCGCCCAATAGCGCTGGCTAACACCACGTATAAGCTATGGACCAGCCTCATTACGCTCTGCCTAACACAAACAGCTGAGCAGATCCACGTGTACAGCACAGCGCAGGAGGGCTTCCTCCAGGACGCAACACCGAAAGGCAGTTCCTCAACCTAATACACGCCATCGAAGATGTGGCCCTCTCGGGGCTGGACCTGTACGTCCTGTACATTGACTTCTCGTCCGCATTCAACACCATAGACCACGACAAGCTAGTACAAATCATGTGGGACCTGGGCTCCCCAGTGACCTCATCCGTGTAGTGCACAACCTCTACCGGCACGCGCGCACCCGTATTCGCACAGAACATGGACTCACCGCAGACATCCCAATTGAACGCGGCACGATTCAGGGCGACACCCTGTCCCCCGCACTCTTCGTCCTCTTCATCGAGCCCTCCTCCGCTGGCTGCACGCTGGTGGCCGCGGCTACCGGTACGGATGCCTGTCCGCCCACGAAAACGACCAACATGCGCTCAGCTCAGCTGCGTACGCCGACGACCTAGCTGTCGTCACCAGTAGCACCACCGACCTCGCCATCCAAGCCGACAAAATTGCACGGTTCTCCGAATGGGCTGGCCTCCAGGTCAACCACAGCAAATGCCGCGTCACAGGAGCCCTCTACCACACCGCCTGGGCCACCGGCAGGCATGAACGGGGCAACATGCCCCTCCACCCTAAAACGTCGGCTTGCCGACAAAATCAAGATTGGGGCACAGCAGTCCCATACCTCCCCCCAACCGAGCCCTTCAAGTATCTCGGCGTGCACATTACCCTGACCCTCGATTGGCGGCCCCAGCTCCGAGCCACCCTTACTGCCCTCAAAGAGCGAACCACACAGCTAGCTCAGTCTATGGCCTCACCGGACCAGCGGCTACGAAGCATACAGCTCTGCCTCAAGCCCGCCATGGCCTATGCGCTCGCAGCCATGCCTTTCTCACCCGCCGACATCCAAGTCATTGATCGTGCAGTGGCCCAGGCGGCACGCAAGTGCTATGGCCTGAAAGGAGGATTTCCCACACGGGCGATCCTCCTGCCAATAAATCAGTACGGCCTTGGCGTAGGATCCCTCCTCCCCGAGTACGTGAGAAAAGCAACCGCGCGCACACAATGGCACTCAATGATGCCGGGCGCCTAGGCGTGGTCACCCGCGCTCTCGTGCACAGTACAACTCACGCGGGTAGCCTATCCCCCAGGCCCTCAGCCGGGAGGCCACCTTCTACAGCACCCTGAAGATGCTCTCCTCGCCAGGGAGCATGGCCTCAGCATTGAAGCTCCGCCTGAGCAAAAAGATTCGCTCCGCCTTAACAGCCTCCATAGCCTCCTGGCCGCGGCCCAAGCCCGCCACCAAGAGACCGAGCAGCGGCTACCTCGGAAGTGCGTGATCACGCTCGCCGAGCTCGGACTCGACCTCCGTAGCCTGCGGACACAGCGTTCAGCCGGGCAGGAAGGCGTGCACCACCTGATCAGTACACACGAACTACTCAGGATAAGGCCCGGGGCGACCGCCCGCCATAAGCGTGCGCTCAATCGCCTCAGCCTCTACGTGAGCACAAGCGTAGACCCCACTGTCTACGCGGAGTTCACAAATATAACAAGGTGAGCCCCTCCTGCTCACCAGCGTGCTATCCCCCTCGTCCCCTGGCACACCTATTTGACCAGGACACCCTGCCCCGCCCCGACCCCCAACAGCGCCTCACCAGATGGCTGGTGCCGCGCGCCCCCAGACCCGACCCCCCCGCTGCAGCCCCAGAACAGATTCCTGAGGCCCAGGCGCACCAAGAGCCCGGCCCCCACGATGTCGACAACCCCGACCCCCCTAGGTCAGACCACCCTCGACCCACTAAAAAGCAACGCCAGGAAGCCCGTATCCACGCTAACACCCGCACGGCCATCCCTAGCACTGGGACAGCGCTTGCCAATGGGGCCTGCTGGGCGGCGGTCCAGGAACACCTCCCGAACCTACCACAAGACCGGTATAGCAACGAGCACGCCCTTGCAGTGCACACCCTGATGCTGTCCGAGGCCTTCATGAAGGCCCTTAAAGCGGCAATCCCCGGCCTTGGCTCACACGCTAAACCTGCCTACTTACCAGCTGGGTTCCCGCGCCCAAACCCACGCGCCAAGTCATCCTGGCAGGCAGCCCGCGCGCAGCTCTCAACCCCGGGCCACCTACCTCTGTCCTCAAGACACGCCGACCGCAGACAGATGGCGGACCGCCTCTGTACCCTGCTGTACGATGGGTACGACGAGGCGACGCAGATCCTGGCCGGCCCGGTGACAAACCAGCAACGCCCCTGCGGGAGGGTGAGAAGCGGGCGGTTGGCTCCACACACGAGCGGTACTATGAGGTTGCATGGCGGCCCACCACTATCCTTGAGAGTCTGCTCCCCGCCTACAAGCTGCTGGGGTATCAACCCGCGCGAACACAGTCCGCTGGCACCCTGGCCCTGAACTGGGGGTGCCAAGCTGATCCAGTGGAGTGGCAACCAACGTGGGAACCGGCCCCTGTCACCCGTAGCTGGCCACAACTCCTCAAGGAATATGAAGCAGAGCTGCCAAAGCCAGCATCCCGCGCCCCCGCCTGCCCGCGACACCCACCTCAGCGAACGCCAGCGGCAGGGCATCTGGCCCCAGCCAGTGAAGCCGATGAACTCAGCACCCGGCGCCTCCTCAGGCGCAGCACCCACATTGATGTCACCCCCTGCAACCCGGACAAGGACATTGATGTTAGCGGGCCCCACACCCGTCGGGTGCACACTATCAAGTAGGCACCCACTCCACAGAGCCACGCCTGGAACAGACGGTCGGCGTTGACGACCAGGCCCATGTCTACACGCCCGACGGCCGATGGGTAGGATCCCTGACCCACGAACGTCTGCATGGCCTCCGCATGCGGTATGATCAAGCCACACAGGCTGACCCTGGGCTGGTCACTAAGTACAATCTCAGGGATGGATTCCCAGAGGCGGTGGCCCGCCTCTTACAGCGCTACCGGCAAGGCACCAAACGCGGCCCCTATACCATCACCGACGTGAGTGAGGTTAGCACGACCACCCTCTGCTCTCAGCTAATTGCCACCGCCTTTGGCCAACCGTACACGGAACGCTTCTCCTCACCTCTCAACGCTGGACTCTTTGCTGACCGATACTACACACCATTCGCTGAGGATGAATGCTTTGGCGCATCCTAGACGCCTTCTCCGTCCCGTTCCAAGGCATGTCCTTTGCCCACCCCAGCCATGACCCCGACGCATGCCGCCACGCACTGGCGTGGGCTGCCGCAGCGCAGACCATGAGGCCGACGACGCCCCACCCTCCATTACCCTGGTCCTCGCCCCACACCAGGGGCACGCCACCTATCGTACCTCTCCCCCAACAGGGTGCACTGCGCAGCGTACCTACCCTGCACTCACCCCTTCGTGACGATGGTTGCTGGTGATGGCACTAAGTCGCACTCACGCGGCAGCGGCGCCAATGCGTACAACCTCCTCGCTGTCACAAACACCTCTGGGGCTGCCCTGTACCACACACAGGTACTCCCCGCCTCACCAGCGCATACAAGTCCCTCTCTGGCCGCTATGATGAGGGCTACCCAACCGCGACAGGCCCTGAAGCTGACCCGGCGAAGGATTCTCGATGGGCCCGCCGGCAGTTCAAGCGGGTGCAGCACCGCCCCACTGCCCCCCCGCCGCCCCCGTGGCACCGCGCCGGGGCGCCGAGCCTCGCCAACCTGCCCGAGTCATACCCCGCAACCCAAGCCCTCCGCTTTGCAACAAGTACCTGCCTGTACACTGACGGTAGCAGGGTTGAAGGCGACAACGGCGCCGCGCAGCTAGGCGCCGCGGTCTACGTCGCCCACTGTGGCACTGTCAGCCGTGTAGACCCAAACGGCCTAGGCTGCACTCAAACTATCACGCGAGCAGAACTCGCTGCAATACATCGCGCCCTAGAAATGGCTGAGGAACGGGGTATGCCCAACGTACATATCCTCTCGGACTCGGCTGCTAGTCTGTACCTAATCAAAAAGTACATTGATAATGCCAAGAAACTTAGCATGAGCAAACATCGCGACCTCCTCCGCCTCATCGTCGGGCTGCTGCACCAACGCGCCGTACACGGGCGCTCCACCCACCTCCTGAAGGTGAAAGCCCACTCCGGCGTCTACGGAAACGAAGAGGCGGACCGATGGGCCACCGCTGTTTCTAAAGGGGAAATCGCCCCTGACTGCGCCTGCCCTGCGGATAATGAGCCATACGGTAAGATCTGGTGGCCACAAAGCAGCACCAACCGGCAAGCCAACGACCTCAACCGAGGGATTATCTCCCTGCTAGCCGCCTCCACCTTTGGTGGGTACAGCCACAGCACCAAGAGCACGGACTGCTGGCAGGAGGCCGCCCCGGACCTGTGTCCCCGCGCCAGCAATGCAACCACCCAGAGGGGTGTGCACAAACACTGGAAGCGGGTCTTCGACTACCGTTACTGGCAACTGTGGCACGCTGGCCTCGCCCACCGTTACAAAAGGCCCATGAAGGGCAGCTTCCTCAATGCCGATGGCAAGGCCATGTGCCCAATCTGTAAACAAGAGCCTGATTCGGGAGGACACATCCTTGGCGGCTGCAAAGCAGAACCATACCATAGCTGCTACATAAAGTGACACAACGAGGCTGTGCAACTGATTGGCGAGACCATCCAGCACGGATGCAACGGACATGGCTTTATGCTGATGGACGCGACATCAGCCGCCGACATCCCAGGCTACGTGACAGGCACCCGCCTCCCACAATGGCTGCTACCCTCCGTGGCACCTGACAAGCTGGAAAAATTCCGCCCCGACATCCTTTGGATTCCCACCCTCACACCTACCCAAGCCAAGTGCCGGTGTGGCGGCCCGCATGCGGGGCGAACCCCAGGCCACAAAGTCTACATCCTTGAGATCGGCTATACAGGCGACCTGCGCCACAAGGAGAAAATTGCGGAAAAACTAGCACAGCACGCAGAGCTCGCCACCCTGCTGGCCGAAGCGGGATGGGAAGTGCAATACACCCGCAGGGAAGCCATCACCCTTGGGGTGGGGGGCACCATTCGCAACGACCTTGCCCCCCTTCTCCGTGAGCTCAGTGTCCCAGCCAGACGCGCCAATGCATGTTGCGACAACCTCCACCACCATGCCGTCTCCTGGCTGCACCGCATAGTCAAGATGCGCCGGCACCATGAGGCCGGTGGCCCCCGTAACCAACCCCCCCATCCCCCCTAACCACTCAACCAACCCCCCTTACCACCCACGGTGGTAGACGCGTACAAACGCCCTACCCCCTTAATATCACGCAGGGTCATGCCCGCGTAACATTATTATTATTATTATTAGGGTATGGCGGCAAGTGCGTTGGGAGAACGAGCACAAGGAGATCTTGTGGCGGTTAGCCGTTGATGGGGTACCCTTGCTGGGCAACAGCCACATGCGTGGTAGCCAGCCCTGGGTGTGCCCCTGTAGCACATTCGCATGTCATCACAGCAGCCCGCCGCGCACTCACCACTTTTGGGAGTGTGAGGTTGCGCTGGCTGGGAGAGATCCGGTTAGCGGATGAGGGATGGGCTGATGCTTGGGCGGGTAAAGTGCTGCGTTTTGTCATCCGCCGGAACTCGCTCGTGTTAAAAGAGATAAGGCACATTGGTAAAAGTGCCGCTTGTCCGAGGATGAAGGTTCGAAATCCCGGCTATGGCATATTCAACGGTAAGGTCCATAATGAACCTCTCAACCTCCAAATTGAGGGTAGAAGGATGAAAGATGGTGGGCCCTCCCTACGGTAGATGGGAGCCACTGGGGCTGACCCTGGTGCAACATATCCCACTTCCTTAACAAACGCCGCTGGCGATTGCCGCGGAGTATCCTTTCTTTTCTTTTTTCCTTTTTCTGCGTTTTGTCAGGGAGCTCGGCGTTGATGTATGGCTGGAGTTACCTGTAGATACTGTCTCCCATGCAGATAGGGCGGCGTGGCTTGCTGGGCGCCCCCTCCCTTTTGCCGCTGTGATGTCTAAATTTAGAGAGCGTTTGATGGCTGGTTGGGATCATGCACGGGTTAGTATCTCCCCTGTGGACTTCCCGTCCGACGGGAAGCGCCCTGGCATCCAGATGAGTAGGTACAAGCATCAAATGGGGCTCGCCTTTCGAGGCTCTGCTGGTTCCATGTGGCCTAAGCACGCCAAAGTGTTCATTTCGCGCGCGCAACAAGTGAAGTTGCTGTCGTTTAGGCTCTGTGCATGGCCGCTATCTGCAAATAGAGCTGTCCAAAGGGGCAGGCGTTTGGCCCGCTCCGAAAGGCTGTGTCTCGCATGCAACGGTGGTGCTGTCGAGGACGAAGAGCACGTGCTTATCCACTGCCCTGCGTATGCCAGTGCCCGTGCTACTGTTGATTTGCCTTACGACCAGGGGATTTGTGCTGTGATGGCGGTTGAGGACCAGACCAGTCTGGCAGGGCTGTTGTTTCGCATCAGTGAGACCCGGGCTGGGATATTATCCCACGGGCGTTAGGTCAGGTGCACTTCTCCTTGTCTACTCCTGCTGACAGTCTCGGAGCCACACTGCTCATGGGGCATACCGCTGGCTGTGGGCTGCACCGCTCAAGCTATGTAACAGTAACAGTAACAGTAACAGTAACAGTAACAGTAACAGCACAAAAGGCGTAAGCTGCAGCCCCTTCATCCCCCAACCCCTCCGATCCGGCCCCGACCCCCGAGGCCACTATTAATCAACCGCAAGGACATTCTGCGAAGCCCCACGTGCCAAACGCTCCACGCAGGCGCACCATCTCTCCATCTGGACCAGTTCTCGCTACAGCCCTAGCTTGCAACCGCATGTACGGTACGCTGGTACGTGACCCCTGGTACGCAGACATAACAAATCTGTGGGACCTATCGCCCAGCCCACCGCCTGTTGTTTGCCGAAATGGCTCAGCTACCGCTGCACTATTTTTGGGCTCGACTTGTCCTCCTGTTCTGGAACCGTTTGGTCAAGCAGCAAGGGTCGCTCGCCCACCACGTGCTGAGAGAGGAGATCCGGTTAGCGGATGAGGGATGGGCTGATGCTTGGGCGGGTAAAGTGCTGCGTTTTGTCAGGGAGCTCGGCGTTGATGTATGGCTGGAGTTACCTGTAGATACTGTCTCCCATGCAGATAGGGCGGCGTGGCTTGCTGGGCGCCCCCTCCCTTTTGCCGCTGTGATGTCTAAATTTAGAGAGCGTTTGATGGCTGGTTGGGATCATGCACGGGTTAGTATCTCCCCTGTGGACTTCCCGTCCGACGGGAAGCGCCCTGGCATCCAGATGAGTAGGTACAAGCATCAAATGGGGCTCGCCTTTCGAGGCTCTGCTGGTTCCATGTGGCCTAAGCACGCCAAAGTGTTCATTTCGCGCGCGCAACAAGTGAAGTTGCTGTCGTTTAGGCTCTGTGCATGGCCGCTATCTGCAAATAGAGCTGTCCAAAGGGGCAGGCGTTTGGCCCGCTCCGAAAGGCTGTGTCTCGCATGCA
This sequence comes from Chlamydomonas sp. KOR1, assembly GCA_036984285.1. Lineage (NCBI taxonomy): Eukaryota > Viridiplantae > Chlorophyta > Chlorophyceae > Chlamydomonadales > Chlamydomonadaceae > Chlamydomonas > Chlamydomonas sp. KOR1. The sequence goes on along the minus strand of BQMZ01000188.1, from coordinate 48,307 downwards.
ACGGTGGTGCTGTCGAGGACGAAGAGCACGTGCTTATCCACTGCCCTGCGTATGCCAGTGCCCGTGCTACTGTTGATTTGCCTTACGACCAGGGGATCTGTGCTGTGATGGCGGTTGAGGACCAGACCAGTCTGGCAGGGCTGTTGTTTCGCATCAGTGAGACCCGGGCTGGGATATTATCCCACGGGCGTTAGGCCAGGTGCTTCTCCTTGTCTACTCCTGCTGACGGTCTCGGAGCCACACTGCTCATGGGGCATACCGCTGGCTGTGGGCTGCACCGCTCAAGCTATGTAACAGTAACAGTAACAGTAACAGTAAAAATCGACGCACACGTTTACTTTGCCACCCGCTGAGCTGCCATCGGTATCTACAGCATGACATGCGCCTCCCATTGCCAGGGGACTCGGCTGATGACACACCGCTGGGCAACACACCACATACATATCTTGCACTGGTACACATATTACCCCTTGTGCTCCGTCAAAACCGAGTTCCAGCAGCGGCTTGACTGTTTCAACAACCACAGACAACACGATGTGCATCGGGGAATCGCCAGCCATAGGACGCCTTGCTAGCCAAGCAACGTCAGGTCATAATGTAAGTTAATTGTTCTGCAAGACGACCTTGCATCCAGAGGGAGGCAGCAGGACCTAGAGATCAAGCCAGTACACGTATTGCCATATACCGGTACTGCAGTGCAGACGGTGCATAGCTCGTAGCAGAAGGGCATAACCATAACATGCCCCTTATTTGCCAGCTTGATACGAGCCATCCTCGTACCCCGTCAACTCCACGGTGGCACAGAGAGGCACCAGCCCGCCGAGCCCGCCAGCTGCAATGGAGCAAGCAGTTGAATGATTGTGGCGCTAGCAATGCAGTTCAGGATCAACGAAGACGTGAGAACCAAACCAAACCGGAACAGGATAGCTTGCGTTATTGGACGGTAAAGGCCCCGCACGCACAGCTCAACATTGGACAGCAGGGCGGAGCGCTAATCGGAGTGAACACCGCAAAGCCTTCAGGAGCTCCCATGCTTGTCGTGATCCTCCCCATCCGAGCTTGACCACTCACAATTGGTCCTGAAACAGGGAACCATAACTATGCGCACTCTGTCTGCATGGGTACAGGGCCACATGCCTAGATATGTGCAATACGGCACGACGTGTGATGGCCCTCCCTGCACCTTATGACGGGGGCACACATGTCGTGTCACAGCGTGCAGATCTGACCCTGCGACTACTCACGCCTTCCTACTCCTCCTTGCCGGCAATCTTGCCCAGTCCATCTCTACACCTGCCATCCGCCGGCGCCCCAGCCCGTTCCCTGCGCCCCCTGGCCGCGCCCCGATCCGCCCCCTGCGCCTCCCTGTTCGTCACGTGCAGGTAGGCGCAGCCGCCCACCGTCACCGCCGCCGCCAGCACCTCCACCAGCAGCGCCACCAGCACAGCGCGGCCCAGCGACGGCGCGCCGCGCCCAGCACCAGCATCGTGCGCACGTTGAGCGGCGCGCGGACCAGGACGTCAGCAGCACAGCCGCAGGGGACACCTGCAGGGCACGGCAGAGGGCACAGGCATTGCATGCCCAGGAGCCGCGGTGCGGACCGCTGCACCTTGTACCGTGGTGGGTGCAAGACAGCTCACGCGTGGCAACGTGTCATCCAACAACAAGGTAGATACCGGGATCTCATGTTCCCTACCAAACAAGTCCCTTGTTAAGAACGTACTTAACGTACTTATCTTACCCAGGAGCAGTGGGCTTAAACTGCAGTTAAGCACGCTTCAGAACGTCTTTAAACAGTCTTTACATGTCCCCAGACCTCCTTAGTGTGTTAAGAGCGTTTTAAGCGCTAAGGCCGCTTAGCACTCTTATCCGGTGTCTTATGGCTATAAGCCCGACTTTAACCACTAATCCTGTCTTACATGTAAGCCCTGGCTTACAACTAAACCAGTCTGAAACATAAGAATGAAATACAATCCTAGGGTACAATAATGCAGCGTGCGGTAGCCAGCACTATATATGAGGCGTTTGGCACTGTACGGCAGCCAGCAGTTCCGGTATAAAACACATTGTACAGTAGCAAGGATTACCTTGCAAGTGGTCAATACCAGCCCATCACTCAACCTAGCCAGCCAACTGCATAATGGAATCACCAAGCAGCTGACGTGTCTCCTCCTTCAGCCACAGCTACTGCCCAAGCTTGATGCCACCAACAACAACACAGCTGCGTTGCCGGTTGTTGCACACTCTTGCAGGAACACGCTGTATGACTCAAAGCGTTTAAGCTGGGGCGGCCTGTGTGAAGCTGGACCACTGGCATGCCTCCTCCAGCTTGTCGTACACCTTGTTGGCGCCTGCATGTCCAGCGCAGGTGCTGATCAGGGGAGAAGTACATAGCAGCTACCGGTACACCCAATCAAACATTACGGCGCTCCTTGAGACATGCTCGTGCAAGCATGCAACACACAGTGTCCCTAACAACACATGTTCGGACACATAGCCCAATTGGGCTTGCAAGCCTGAGCCCCTTAACTCACTTGCCGTGCCGATGGTGCCCGCCGCCTGGTCCTCCATGGAGCCCACAGCCCCAGGCACTGGCTTGCCGCCTGCATGCATAGAGCACCAACCTCAGTATTGTGCACAACGTCACTGTATGTGCGGTCGCTTTTCCCTGTCATACATTCAGCCAGGAACGCAAGCACGGCATGCAAAGTGTCAGTCTGCAATGCCTAATGCATGTGTAACGGCAGTCCAGCAGGGAGCTCAAGAAGTGTTGAAGCCACTTACGCTTCTCCTATTCCTGGCAGCCCGGGCTCAGCGTGGCTGCTGCTGCCACAAAATGCACGCCCGCCGTCACCACCGCGCTCTGGTCCAAGCTTTCAAGGTGAGCTGCGGGACATACAGTTGGACCCTGTGAGGAGGTGAAGCAAGAAGTAGTGTTTAGGTAGCAATCAGCCCTGAGCAACTTGCAGTCCTAACCTTAAGGTGCAAAGAAAGGCGCAGACATGCGTGCTGGTACAAAGATCGCCGCACACTGTTATGCAGGCTCACTAGGTACGCAGACATCCGCACACGCAGCCCTCTGCAGCAGTACGGTGGCTCACTGTTGGCACTGCTGCACCGCTGCAGGATGGCACCCCAGTGGTAGCATGCCTCAGTTGACCCGTTCCCGCTCCCGTATGCATACCCAGACTTGTACCCAGCCTCCACGCAACTGAGCAGCATACCCGGCACACGCAAGTCAACGCAAGCGGTGTCCCGGCACCACAACCGGGTTGATAGCAAGGCAGTAGGCCCCTGCCATGAGTAATAGGATGCTGCTATAGCGTAAAACGTACCTTGTCAGCCGTGGCCTCTGACTGGCGAGCACAAGTCATCGCGGCCGTCGTCGGGGCGTGTTGACCAGGCAAAGCTGAGCTAGCGCAGCTCCCAGCGATAGTAGCATCCATGCTTGTAATATGTGAAGTAAATGGCCTCCATCTTTGGTGTCACAGCAGGGCCAGGGCACGGGGCCAGGACATGCGGTCCAAGCACGTCTTTTCCATGGCGCACAAGCAGACTCGGAAACATGGTCTATCTGCAGTGAATAATGCAAACCATTTGTGAGGAAGGGTTTCGTTGACCTGTTGTGACGCGCAGCCCTCCCACGTCCAGGAAAGGATCTGCCAGGAAAGCAGCTGCTCCTTTCTCACCATGTCAAAACAAGCACGATGTATCAATGCTTGAGTATGGAACATCGTCGCTGTGGCGCGGTCGACCAGCGCAAAGAGCAAAAGACGTTGACCAAGATGTATGCGACCGGCATTGTAATATACGTAGCTATTAAACTGAACGTGTTAATATGTTTTAGTATATAGTATGAGTACAAGGTGTGCGCCATTGTGTAAGACTGCAGTTGGGCGCCATTGTGTGCCGTGCGGCACATGCGCCATGTAGGGACCAGTTATGCTGGATTATCTCTAAGCAATAACGAGGTCTAGATGTTTGTCACGAGAACCCATAGCAGGGCACGTCACGTAAGGTGTAGGCGGGGGCAGGGACGTGCGTTCCCACTCCCACCACTCTCTGCTGCTCTGTGCCACACCTTTTCCACCTCCTGGCGGGACCATTTGCAACGGCGCCTCCCTGATACAATACAAGCTTTTGTGCTACGAGACATGGCGCCAATGTGGCAGCAAAGCGGGCACAAGAGAGCAGGGCGCGTCATGGAAGGTGTGGGCAGGGGCAGGGGCCTCCCCTGCTCCTGCCAGCAGCCCCAGTCCACTCCTTTGTACCCTCGCCAAATAAACTAAACCAATGGCAACTCAGTGTTCCTAATACTCGATACCAAATATATGACACATCAAGCGCCAGCTTGGCAGCAAACCGGAAGCAATGGTGCGGCATGAAAGACATGGGCAGGGGCACAGGCCTCTGCTCTGTCAGGCCCGTTCCCCACTCATGTGCGTCCATACCAACCGTAACCCGCTGTAACACCGCTTTCGCGCCATTAATAGACAGCCTCAATACACGCCGAATGGTGCCCGTACGGCAGCAAAGAGGGCACCGATGGTGAAACGCGGGCAGGGCGCGTCGTGAGAGGCAGGAGAGGCAGCAGAGCTCCGGCTGCACCCATCCCACCCGTGCGGCTGCATCGACCGTAAACCGCTGTAACACCGCTTTGATACCATTGACAGACAGACTCAATACACGCTGTATGGCGCCCGTACGGCAGCAAATAGGGTACCGATGGTGAAAGGGGAGCAGGGCGCGTCGTGTGGGGCATGGATGGCGGCAGAGCACCTGCCCACCCGCGTGCGTAGCTACACCAACCGCAACCTGCTGTAACACTGCTTTGCTATTATGAGTAGAAGGCCTTGCTAAGCGCAAAGTGGCGCTAGTACGGCAGCAAAGCGGGCACAAATGGTTGAATGCGAGCAGGGCGCGTCGTGTGGGGCATGAGTGGCGGCAGAGCACCTGCCGCACCCTTCCCACCCGCGTGCGTAGCTACACCAACCGCAACCCGCTGTAACACTGCTTTGCTACCATGAGTAGAAGGCCTTGTTAAGCGCAAAGTGGCGCTAGTACGGCAGCAAAGCGGGCACAAATGGTTGAATGCGAGCAGGGCGCGTCGTGTGGGGCATGAGTGGCGGCAGAGCACCTGCCGCACCCTTCCCACCCGCGTGCGGCTACACCAACCGTAACCCGCCGTAACACCGCTTTGTTACCGGTAATAGACAGCCTTACTGCACGACTAATGGCGCCCGTACGGCAGCAAAGCGGGCACCGATGGTCAAACGGGAGCAGGGCGCGCCGTGTGGGGCACGAGCACGGGCAGAGCACCTGCCGCACCCTTCCCACCCGCGTGCGTAGCTACACCAACCGTAACCCGCTGTAACACTGCTTTGCTACCATGATTACCAGTAATAGACAGCCTTACTACACGACTAATGGCGCCCGTACGGCAGCGAAGCGGGCACCGATGGTCAAACGGGAGCAGGGCGCGCCGTGTGGGGCATGAGCACGGGCAGAGCTCCTGATGCACCCTTCCCACCCGCGTGCGTAGCTACACCAACCGCAACCCGCTGTAACACTGCTTTGCTACCATAAGTAGAAGGCCTTATTACGCTCCAAATGGCGCTAGTACGGCAGCAAAGTGGGCACAAATGGTGAAACGCGAGCAGGCCGTGTCGTGTGGGGCGGCATGAGTGGCGGCAGAGCACCTGCCGCACCCTTCCCACCCGCGTGCGGCTACACCAACCGTAACCCGCCGTAACACCGCTTTGTTACCGGTAATAGACAGCCTTACACGACTAATGGCGCCCGTACGGCAGCAAAGCGGGCACCGATGGTCAAACGGGAGCAGGGCGCGCCGTGTGGGGCATGAGCACGGGCAGAGCTCCTGATGCACCCTTCCCACCCGCGTGCGTAGCTACACCAACCGCAACCCGCTGTAACACTGCTTTGCTACCATAGGTAGAAGGCCTTATTACGCCCAAATGGCGCTAGTACGGCAGCAAAGTGGGCACAAATGGTGAAACGCGAGCAGGCCGTGTCGTGTGGGGCATGAGTGGCGGCAGAGCACCTGCCGCACCCTTCCCACCCGCGTGCGGCTACACCAACCGTAACCCGCCGTAACACCGCTTTGTTACCGGTAATAGACAGCCTTACTACACGACTAATGGCGCCCGTACGGCAGCAAAGCGGGCACCGATGGTCAAACGGGAGCAGGGCGCGCCGTGTGGGGCATGAGCACGGGCAGAGCTCCTGATGCACCCTTCCCACCCGCGTGCGTAGCTACACCAACCGCAACCCGCTGTAACACTGCTTTGCTACCATAAGTAGAAGGCCTTGTTACGCTCCAAATGGCGCTAGTACGGCAGCAAAGTGGGCACAAATGGTGAAACGCGAGCAGGCCGTGTCGTGGGGCATGAGTGGCGGCAGAGCACCTGCCGCACCTTCCCACCCGCGTGCGGCTACACCAACCGTAACCCGCCGTAACACCGCTTTGTTACCGGTAATAGACAGCCTTACTACACGACTAATGGTGCCCGTACGGCAGCAAAGCGGGCACCGATGGTCAAACGGGAGCAGGGCGCGCCGTGTGGGGCATGAGCACGGGCAGAGCTCCTGATGCACCCTTCCCACCCGCGTGCGTAGCTACACCAACCGCAACCCGCTGTAACACTGCTTTGCTACCATGAGTAGAAGGCCTTATTACGCTCCAAATGGCGCTAGTACGGCAGCAAAGTGGGCACAAATGGTGAAACGCGAGCAGGCCGTGTCGTGTGGGGCGGCATGAGTGGCGGCAGAGCACCTGCCGCACCCTTCCCACCCGCGTGCGGCTACACCAACCGTAACCCGCCGTAACACCGCTTTGTTACCGGTAATAGACAGCCTTACTACACGACTAATGGCGCCCGTACGGCAGCAAAGCGGGCACCGATGGTCAAACGGGAGCAGGGCGCGCCGTGTGGGGCATGAGCACGGGCAGAGCTCCTGATGCACCCTTCCCACCCGCGTGCGTAGCTACACCAACCGCAACCCGCTGTAACACTGCTTTGCTACCATAAGTAGAAGGCCTTGTTACGCTCCAAATGGCGCTAGTACGGCAGCAAAGTGGGCACAAATGGTGAAACGCGAGCAGGCCGTGTCGTGTGGGGCATGAGTGGCGGCAGAGCACCTGCCGCACCCTTCCCACCCGCGTGCGGCTACACCAACCGTAACCCGCCGTAACACCGCTTTGTTACCGGTAATAGACAGCCTTACTACACGACTAATGGCGCCCGTACGGCAGCAAAGCGGGCACCGATGGTCAAACGGGAGCAGGGCGCGCCGTGTGGGGCATGAGCACGGGCAGAGCTCCTGATGCACCCTTCCCACCCGCGTGCGTAGCTACACCAACCGCAACCCGCTGTAACACTGCTTTGCTACCATAGGTAGAAGGCCTTATTACGCTCCAAATGGCGCTAGTACGGCAGCAAAGTGGGCACAAATGGTGAAACGCGAGCAGGCCGTGTCGTGGGCGGCATGAGTGGCGGCAGAGCACCTGCCGCACCCTTCCCACCCGCGTGCGGCTACACCAACCGTAACCCGCCGTAACACCGCTTTGTTACCGGTAATAGACAGCCTTACTACACGACTAATGGCGCCCGTACGGCAGCAAAGCGGGCACCGATGGTCAAACGGGAGCAGGGCGCGCCGTGTGGGGCATGAGCACGGGCAGAGCTCCTGATGCACCCTTCCCACCCGCGTGCGTAGCTACACCAACCGCAACCCGCTGTAACACTGCTTTGCTACCATGAGTAGAAGGCCTTATTACGCTCCAAATGGCGCTAGTACGGCAGCAAAGTGGGCACAAATGGTGAAACGCGAGCAGGCCGTGTCGTGTGGGGCATGAGTGGCGGCAGAGCACCTGCCGCACCCTTCCCACCCGCGTGCGGCTACACCAACCGTAACCCGCCGTAACACCGCTTTGTTACCGGTAATAGACAGCCTTACTACACGACTAATGGCGCCCGTACGGCAGCAAAGCGGGCACCGATGGTCAAACGGGAGCAGGGCGCGCCGTGTGGGGCATGAGCACGGGCAGAGCTCCTGATGCACCCTTCCCACCCGCGTGCGTAGCTACACCAACCGCAACCCGCTGTAACACTGCTTTGCTACCATGAGTAGAAGGCCTTATTACGCTCCAAATGGCGCTAGTACGGCAGCAAAGTGGGCACAAATGGTGAAACGCGAGCAGGCCGTGTCGTGTGGGGCATGAGTGGCGGCAGAGCACCTGCCGCACCCTTCCCACCCGCGTGCGGCTACACCAACCGTAACCCGCCGTAACAACGCTTTGCTTGTACCACACCATTGCACTGCAGCTCGCTTCTCAGATTTCGATGTCGTCCCGGCTCAGCGGGTGCAAGCTCACCGGGGCAATGCTCGTCCATCGTACAGCACAACAGGCTCGGCGTACTCACAACGGAGTAATGCGGACTCACAAAAGATAGAAGAGGAGCGGAATAAGACCTGACAAAGATGAGGCGAATTGCTGCTGCGGCTGAGGCATTGCGTACAACTACCACAAAAGCGATATACCATGCCTTTTACAACATACAGAACAATGACACGTTGTTATAGAGCCTGTTTTCCTGCTGAAGACCTGACGACAGGAGATCGCCATGATTGTAGTCGCCGGGTGTTGAGCGCTGAGTCCCGGCCGAGCCTCTCTGTCTGGGGGCATGTGCGTCTGAGCTCAGGTGCACACCCGCGTATCTGCAGCCTAACCCCACGCTCCTGCCCACCAGGCATGACAGCCCTGCACCTGCTCCCTTGACGCCTGGCCCTTCCCTGCCCTTCCCTTCCAAGGCAAGGAGTTCCTCGCCTTGCCCAGCTTGAGCTGCTGCCCACCCACCTGACTCGATCCACTGTCCTTGGCTGTGCACAGCCCAAACACCCAACCTTCCATCTTTGCAGCCTACCTTCCACAGGTGGAAGGTACCTGCTGCAGAAGAACACACATTAATCTGCAAGCATCACCACCAGAGTTACATGCCACCCAGGGCCCTGCGTGCCACCTTGACGTCAAGGTGGCATGAACTGGGGACGCCCCTAGGAGCAACCTTCCCGCTGGGGTGGGGGTGGGGGTGCAGGGGCCAGCAGCATCGTGCTCCATCCCTGTCTCTCTGCTCAATACCTTGGGTACAGGGAATGGGTAGGTGTGTGCCGTGCCTGCATGGTCTTAAGCACTTAAGACGTTCCCAGGCCTTTAAGACCACTCTAAGCCTGCTTTTGCTCTTAGGCATCATAAGACCGGCTTATACGCGTCTTAAACCTTAAGCTGCTGTTCTTACCAGGGGTCTTGTTTGGTAGGGGTTGCGGGGCGATGTCACGATGGGCATTACGCCGCATGCAGCAAGAGCCGTCTGTACACGTGAGCGAGGCTGTCTGATACTCCCGCTTGCCCTTGTCTCCTGCCCCGGCCGTCACCAGTCACGCCCCCGGCAGCATGATGCCCTCCATCCGAACCGCCGTGCCGCCCATGTAGGCAGCGACGCCCAGCGGCGGTGGCAGCCCGCACACCACCAGCGTCTTGGCACACACGTGCCCCAGGTAGCGCGGCAGGCGTGCCGCCGCCGCCAGCCGCACCCACACGCCGTACGGCAGCAGCAGCCAGGCGGCGTTGGCCAGCAGGCTGGTGCCGCAGCCCGCCAGCGGCACCAGATTGCGCCACGTCAGCAGCGCAGCCGGTGCGTGCGTTTGGAAAAGTAACGGCAGGAGCACAGGTACCTCGATGGCTTGCCTGCAGGGCCACGGTGGCGCGAACGGATGAACGGGGTGAGAAGCATTAGCCAGGTGCCGCTGTCACGCGATGGGTGCAAGGCGGATGGTGCACCCACTCACAGCAGGTCATGGGATTACGTCAAGGAGCAGCATCGTCATGATACAGGGCGTCTGATGTGGGCCACGCGCACCGCACGAGTACTATCGTGAGCCGCATCACCCACACGTCCAAGCAATTCCTTGCCCTACGGCTTAGCCCGCCCGTTCCCCGCCCCCTGCCCGCCCTCTTCCTCCCAGCTCCACAGCACCCACATGGCGCGGCTGGGGGGCAGCGTCCAGCGCGCCAAGTACGCCCCGAAGGCCTCTGCCTCGCCTGCGCGCAGCGCAGCCGCGCGCAGCACGTGGGCCACAGCCATGCGCCACACACCACCGGGCTGGCGGTCGCAGCGCCCGTCCCCAGCCTCGCCGTCCGCAGGGCAGCTGGAAGACGAGCCTGCACCTGCGGTGGCCAAGTCCATTACTGCTGGGTCGGGCGCGGCAGCCCCTGCATTGGCATGGCCCGCACCATAAGGGGCGTCCGACACGTGTGGAGCGCTGGCAGACTCGGCCGCCAGATTGATCGCAGCAGCGGCGAAAAGAATATCCTTTTCCACGACCTGCGCTGCCCTAGGGCAGTCTGCGGCCGCCAAGTACTGCCGCATGTGCGGCCCGACCACCGCCATCATCGCCGCCGCCGGCACCGTCATCCAGGAGGCCCCCTGGCGGCCGCCACCGCGCGCCGCCACCCTGACCGCCTGCAGGAGTGTGCACACGTCGTACAACAGCTCCCCCGAGACTAGCACCCCCTCCCCATCAGGCAGACAGGCCCCGAGCCTCGCCACCAGGCGAGCCAGCTCCTCCGCCACCGCCGCGTCCTCACCGCCGTCCCCGCCTCGACCCTCCCCACGCTCCTCGATCGCGCCCCCAGCGCCGGGCAGCGCCAGCAGAGGGGCGCTGACGCGTGCGGCGTGCGGCGGCAGGAGCGCCACCGGCAGCGGGCCGGCGGCCACAGGGGCTGTCGCTGCCCATGGATCGCCCCAGCACAGCTCCATTTGAGATGTGGGCCTACGTGCACGTGACCCCGCCCACGCAGACGTTCAGTGGGCAGCGGAGCCACACTGCGTTCCTTCCTGCAGCACCTGCACACATGCTGGCGTGCAACATCCACATGTTTTCCTGCAGCTGTGTGCAAGTGATAGGTGGAACCCTTACCAGCACGGACTCTCAGGGAGCTCCAGCACCTCCACCTCCAACCCCATCTCCCCGGCTTCAAGCCTGGCGGCCGCCGCCGGCCGCGCGCGCTGCACGCACGCCGCCAGGTACGCCCCACCGGCCCGCAGAAGCACCTGTGGCAGGCGCGTCGCCCCCAGCCGCATCTCCGTCCGCTGAACCCTTCCCATCGCAGGGACGGCCCAGAGCGACAACCGCGTGCAGCACCGCAGCCGGGGCACTGGAGGCCGGGCCCTGCCCCTTGGGCCGAGTGGGAATCACGCGCGGGTGCAGGGACTGCAGCACCGGAGCCGCGGGGCAGCACCCCTGCCTCTGCCCTTGCCCCTGCCCCTGCTGCTGGGGCACCCTCACGCCAGGCACGCCGGGCGGCACCGTATCGTGCTCCTCCATGGCCACCACCTTCCCACGCTGTCGCCCGCAAGGAGGCTGCTGCTGCTGCTGCTGCTGCTGCTGCTGCTGCTGCGTCGCCCGACTCTCGGGCCGCGCCTGCAGCTGCAGTGCCCACAGCACGCCACCCAGCTCCAGGTCCCACCCGAGCAGTCGCTGCCGTGTGGAGGCGTACACAAGCAGCGCGCAGACGGCAACACACGACGTGCAGTGGTGCGAAATTCCCGTTCCCTGTGGGCGGCATGGCTACACAAGCAGTACCAACGCGGCCGCTGCAGGCAATGGAAAGAGCGCCCGGTGGTTGGAAACGTCTGAGTCGTCAGCCCAACCCCACCGGCGTCCGCCTGCGTCCCCTCCAGCAGCATCACCAGCTCCACGCAGTCCTCCCGCACGTAGGCGCCAGCCAGCACAGCTCCGCGGGAGGCGCCAGCACAGCCAGCCGCGCGGTGTGGTCTGGGGGCAGCTGGTCGGGGTGCACCCAGGGGATGTGCGCCAGGGAGCACCAGGTGGGCGATCGCAAAGGCGAAGCGAGGTTGGGCACGAGGCACGACATGAAAGGCCACAAGGCTGTGATGGGCTTGACTCAGGTAGGCAGTTGGGGCACCCCCCAGTAGGAACGCGCTCCACTCGAACGCCCTAGCGGTCAGCGGCCCAGACTGCCACAGGATGTCTTGTGCCTGATCCAGAGTGACTAGCAAGGCGCTGTGCCACTATTGTAGAGTACATAAGTGAAAATCAGTAACAGATCGACTGCAGTCCGGCCCCTCAACGGACTGTGTCCAAGTAGCATATCTCTCGCTACAACATCTGCTCCCCCTCCAGGAGCCTTGCGTCCTCGCAGGCTCACTGCCTGGAATCGCATCTTGCATTCAATTGTCAAGCTTGCCCGCGGGGCTGCCATCTCCCGCGCACCAGCATTCAGCAGTCAGCAGGTTTCGATCCCGTGATCGATCAGGCTCTGATACCAGATATTGTAGAGTACATAAGTGAAAATCAGCAATAGATCAACTGCAGTCCGGCCCCTCAACGGACTGTGTCCAAGTAGCATATCTCTCGCTACAACAGCCACCCAAGGCGCGCGATTGCTGCACACCCCAACTCGAGGATGGTGCTGGCGGCCTTGCACAGGACCCTAACCAGTAGGTTTCAACATCACTTTCCAGATTTGCCGAAGCCGTGAGAGCTTCTGCGCCAGAAGCGTCTTTGTGGTGCTAGAAACGGAAGCACTCTTGGCCTGAAGTCGGAAAGCGTATGTTCCCGTGGTATGTTCCACAACATCAGTGCATTACTTGAGACCAAATGACATGATATGCTTTATCCAAATATGCTTTCCTGCACAGAACGAATGCGACAAAGCAAGTACAACACTGTCGAAGTCAGCACTGCAGTAAGCGAGCCGACCATGTGGGTGGTTCCCAACATGTTCCGGGTGGGAGCGGAAAATACCATGGGTATGGTTGCGAACATGTTGCGTCTTACTTGTCGTGTTGCCGTCTTTCCAGCCATAATCTATCGTGTTGCCCTATACCATCAAATAGAGGGCTATTTCTAAGGCCTATTGCGCTTAACCATTTGGGCGCTGGGCGCAATATGGACAAGGCCGGTCTGAAGTCAAAGTCGCGAAGTGCGCGAGACCGTGTTACCTCAATAATCACCATGTCCTGGCGTGTTGCGCCCGTTCTTTCAATAGACACGCGTGATCCATGGCCCTAATTGCACACTGCGCAGCGTCCCTTTCGCGCACGCGGAAGTCCGTGTGGCGCAGGGGAGTCCTGGTCAGGTGCCCCATCCTGCATGGCCGCCCGGCCCCGCCACGCATGCACCGGGCTGCGGACTGCCACCAAAGCACGTCCAGACATGTATCCATGTGTGACACGTCCACCAGTATGCCTGGTGTCGTCAGGGGAAGCCGGGAGGGCATGCGGCATGGCCCGCAATCGTGTGGCGCAGGGGAGTCCTGGTCAGGTGCCCCATCCTGCATGGCCGCCCGGCCCCGCCACGCATGCGCCTGGCTGCGGACTGCCACCAAAGCGCGTCCAGACATGTATCCATGTGTGACACGTCCACCATTGTGCTTGGGGCCCTAATAACTTGGGCAGAACAGCAGCAATACGGTGCAGTGCAACGCAGTACCCAGGGGAACCCCTGCCACCGGTGCCAATGTTACCACGCAGCAAGCCAGTGCTTGGCGTGTTGGCCGCGGCATACCAGTCCTTTACACTACCGACTGGGGCCTGACACCGTGCAACACGGGTTGCTGTGAGCGGAACAGCGGCAACACGGTGCGATTGCGTGGTGAAACCAGGGGACTCTTCACGAGTCCCTCTGCCATGCCCGCGCCCGTTACCAAGCTGCCAGCCCGTGCTTGGCGTGCTGGCCGCGGCAAACCACTTCATAGTACCACTTTCAGGGTCCTGGCACCGGGCAACACGGATGCCTGTGAGCGAAACAGCGGCAACACGGTTGAGAGTCATGCTGCACCCAGGGGAGTCCCCCTGCCGCCTGTGCCCAGGTTGCCACGCTGCCAGCCAGCGCTTGGCGTGTTGGCCGCGGCATACCGCTCCCTTATAGTACCCATTAGGGCCTGGCACCAGCCAACACGGGCGCCTGTAAGCGGAACAGCGGCAACACGGTGCCGGCGTCTGCAGCATTCAAGGGAGCCCCCTGATAGCCCCCGGCCTGTTATGTCGCTACCAGCCAGGGCCGAGCGTGTTGGACGCTGTGAGTCCACCCTATGACTATATATGAGCGCCTTTGGAGTGTCAGTTGGGGCTTAGCATGGGTAGCGTTACCGCAACATGGCGCCTTTACAAGGGATGCGGACTTCCGCGTGCGCGAAAGGGACGCTGCGCAGTGTGCAATTAGGGCCATGGATCACGCGTGTCTATTGAAAGAACGGGCGCAACACGCCAGGACATGGTGATTATTGAGGTAACACGGTCTCGCGCACTTCGCGACTTTGACTTCAGACCGGCCTTGTCCATATTGCGCCCAGCGCCCAAATGGATAAGCGCAATAGGCCTTAGAAATAGCCCTCTATTTGATGGTATAGGGCAACACGATAGATTATGGCTGGAAGACGGCAACACGACAAGTAAGACGCAACATGTTCGCAACCATACCCATGGTATTTTCCGCTCCCACCCGGAACATGTTGGGAACCACCCACATGGTAGGCCCGATACCTCGGTCAGCACTTCCGTTCGCCCGTCATGTGAGCTGTGAACCCTGCTAACCGACGGAAAGCATGGAACGGTCACGTCAGCAGAGCTCGACGACGCTGGACACTACCAGGCATCCAATGCACAATTCAGGCATTGGTACTCGTGCGGCCGTGGCAGGACTCGTCGAGTTTAAGAGCACAGTCCCCAAGCGTGATGAGGACCGGGGGAGTTCCTCTGGTGACCAGCATGCGTGTTGGTTCCGCATACCGTGCAAGTATTCCCAGATGCACGGCACATAGGACTGCTGCAGAAGCGGCACAAGCGGGGACTGCCCTTGCTGCCAGCCTACCACATGCGTACGGCGCTAGCTGAAAGGGCGTGGTGACCAGGCCTAAGCTCTGGTCATGAGCCCCGACGGCAAGTGCACTGAAAGCGAGGTCCAGACCTAAAGGATGCACCACGGCGGTTTCGTGATGCCCGGTGATGCCACAGGGCAAAGAAACAGGCTAAAATGCTGCACAAGCAGCAAGTGGACTTCCGTGAGTTGAGCAGGCGAGCACGCTTGGCTCCCCGGCCAGGCACGACGGCGGGCGGGTGGTGCTGCCGCAGGTCGCCTGGCCCGCAGGAGCCCCGGCGTCGCCGTACCTGCTCAGGCGGGGCAAGCAGCAGCGGCAGTGACACCTATGGTGTCGTTCTGGTGGGGCGGCGCAAGCAGGCCCTGCTAGCCGCCCTGCGGGGGTCACCTGAGCCGCCGGGCGCCCTGGCCGATCCGGAGGAGGGCCTCTGCCACCATGCCCTCTGGCAGATGCGGGATTCCTACCAGGTGTGTGCCTCGAGTGCGGGCCGGGCGGAGCTACTGGCGTACCTGCGAGGGGATGTGGACCAGTGGCAGCGCATCAGGGCTGAAGGGCCCCGGAGGCCCCTACCCACAGCGGCACGGCGGCATTGGCGGAGGCAGCTGCTGCCCTGCAGGCGGAGCTGGATGTGGCGCAACTGGCAGTGGTGAGGAGCGCCTCGACCTGGGTTGGGGGTCGGGGCCCTGAGGTTCGTGGCGCGGGGCTGAGGGTTGGGTTTTCCGTGGTTCGTGTAGGCTTGTGCAGGGCGGTGCTTCTGGGGTCCGGTTGGGTTTTAGCCGGGTGGTTGGTTGGTCGGGTGTCGTGTGTGGGGACCGCCCTTCGCTGGGGTTCTCCTTCCGGGCGTGGTTTCGGGTCGCCGTAGCGGTCAGGAGCGTCTTGGTCGTTTGCTGGTCCGTGGAGCGGCCATCGCCTTCAGACTCGGGTGCAGCCTCGGGCTGGCCTTGCGCGTGCTGGTGTCTGGCGAGCCGGTGGTGGTGTGGTGGTTCCGGGTGTCTTCTGCGTGTCTGGGTCGGTAGGTTGGGGGTTGGGGACTCTTCGTCCGTCTACCCCTGCGTCGCTGCTGGCGGCCCTGCAGGCTGAGGGTCGCGGGTGGTTGGTTTTGGCTTCTGTCGCCGGTGTAGCTGCGTGCTGGGTGGCGTGTCTGGGGGTCGGTTTTGTGCTGTTCGGGCGGTTTGGCCGGCTATCTGTCCTGCGTCGGGTGCTCCTCCTGGGCACGGGTTGGGGTCGCTGTAGCGGTTGGGAGGCGGGTCGTGTTGCTGGTCTGTGGGGCTGCCTGTGCCTCTCGACTTAGGGGTGGCCCCGGACTTGCACCGCGGCTGCTGGAGCCTGGTGGGCTGCTGGCTTTGTGGCCTCTCGGCGGCCCGAGTGCGTGTCTGTCGTGGGCGCCTGTCTCGGCGCCTGCCCGCTGGGGTTCTGTTGGTGCCTTCTGCGTGGTCGGGAGGGTGGGTTGGGGGTTGGGGGGCTACTGTCGTTCCGTTGCCCTTTCCCCTTTCCCTTCTCTTCCTTTTTTCTTTGGACTCCCCTTGCCCTTGGTGTCTTTGGGCTTGTTCTCTTCCCCCTGTTCTGTGGTGTTTGGTTTCAGGTCCTCTCCTTCTCTAGGTGTTCCCTTTTTGCAGTCCGGGGTGCGCTGGGTTTGGACGTTTGGTGGTGTTGGTGCTTGCCTGTGCTGGTCGGGCTTTGAGGTCCCGCTGGCCTGTCCTCTCCCGTCTCTTCACCTGTAAACCTTTCCACAGAAAAAAAGCAACCACCAGGCCGCAGCGTGGCCAGTGCATGTCGTGGTGCTGCGGCACAGAGCTCCGACCGAGCAGTCCAGGCGCCAGGGCTCTGCCATGCACAGCCTGCCATTGACGATCGCAAAGATCAGTTCCTTGCCAGACCTCTTTGTGCTGGGCTGCTGGCAGTGTTTCGATCTTCCGTGGGGGCTTTCGGATGACACGTCGAAACAGGTGCCTCTCTGGAACCCAAGTTTCGGAAGGGGAGGCCCAAATTCTGGCGGAGCCCCAAACCCCCGTTTCACCCGATCGGGACCCCCACACAGGCCCGTGTCTTTCGGATATGGGCCCCGTTGACTTTCGGAGAAAACGAGCCAATATTGCCCCTGGTTCGACCCAACCGATGAAGATCGAAACGCTAGCTGGCTGCTGGCACGGAAGCAGGCGCCCAGGCGGTCACATGGCCAACATGGATCATGCGGTCCCTCTGTGTGATCGCCCTTCTGTATGTATGGTTTTACAGTTTTGGTCCCTTCCAGAGCCCAGCCCCATCTCGCTCGAAACACAGAGCTGGTCCCGGCCATTAGGGACACGGGGTTTCCCACCCCTCTCGCTGTACGGAAAGGAGCGACAAGCTCCATAAGCCCTTGCCGCATTGGTTTGTGCCTCCAGGTGCTTTGTGTCCTTGCTGTGCAGTTTGAGGCCAGTTGGTATAGCTTCAAGCGCTCGGGGGACACAGGGCTCCGTCCCGTCTGGAAGCTATCGGATCGCCAAGGAAAGGCGTTCCACTGCTCAACATGTCTTCGTGCATGCGTGGCCGACAGTCGCTGGCCAGCTGCTGGCCAGCTTTTCGTTGCTACTGTGAATTTATTGTCAACTGGCACAGCACGTTCCCGAGGGAATGGCACCCTAAGAAAAAGTTGGTGCTGCCATAATGCTGACCTGGCCAGTAAACGTTACAGGCTTCCCAGTGCGCCAACTCAAGATGGAAACACTACACCACTACCTATGCCTTCAGTCCTGTCCCAATAGGCCAGACGACGACGCCTCCTGGTGCCCCCGCACATTGCACAGGCCGGCGTACAAGCGTAGAAACGGAACACCGCAGAGATGAAAAGCCGTGGATGACGCCGTGCCAGAGGCAGGTGGTCTTCTAGGAAACGGGGCAACTTAAGCACAACCCCGAACAGCCCTTGACGTTCCTGCTGGGTCACGGGCGAGAGAGGCCATGCCTGTGCATCACGCCGCACCCACTGCCACCAGCACCGCGGCGCTGCGCCGTGTGTTCCTAGCCTGTTGCGCCAACACCAACACGGCCTCGGCCCCTGCCACGCCCCCTGCCCCGGCCGCGCACCCGTCCTTGCCCAGAAGAAATAGCTGGCGACTCGGCTCCCTCACCCTCCTCAGGTGCAGCCCCTGCCCCGAGGCCCGCCCCGCGCCCCTGCGTCCACGCCTCCCGCCCCTTCCTCTACCGCTGCCCCTCCGCCCCGGCGAGACCACCTCACCATCCGCCACCGCTCCTGCAACCTGCGCCCCGTGCCGCCCCGTGTCCCCTGCCGCACCGAGGGCGCCATGGCGGCCGTCCCCAGCTGCACAGCCGCGGTTGCAGTGCGGCTGGCGGACTGCGCGGCGGCCACCGCCGCCGCCTCCGCCAGTAGCGCCAGCGCGTTGGCGGGGATGTGCAGCAGCTCGCGGGGTACGGCCGCACGACTCCCCTCACCCGGGCCCACACATGGGGCTGCGCCTGCCTTCGTAAGCCTCTCCGCCAGCTCCATCTCCGCTGGCTCCGCCTCCACCGCCGCCGCCGCCACCAGCCGCTCCACCGCCTCCACCGCCGCCGCCACCGCCTCCTTCGCTAGGCCCCCGGACCGCGGCTCGGACGGCTCGGACCCCACGGGCCCACATGCCGCCCGCCCGCCCGCCCCTCGCCCTCCGCGGCTTCCAGGCCATCCTCAGGCCCTGCAGGCCCCCAAGAACGCGCCGGTGCCATTCAAGGCAGCCTCCCCGCCCTGAGTGCCGTCGCCCTCCCCGTCGACTGCGGGGGCCTGCCCCCAGGACAGCGCCGCCTCGCGGCCCTGCGCTTCCCACTGGGAGAAGGTGACCAGCTGGAAGCCACCTTGGCCGGCTGCCAGCGCCTCCCGCAGCGCCGCCAGCCGGGCTCGCAGGCCGCGGCCGCCAGGTACAGGCTGGGGGGCAGGCACAGGACGGGGCATTGCAATGGTAAGAGTATCCACTACAATACGCCCATTGGCAACAGAGTCCCAATGCGTTGCCTCCTCAATCCTACACTGCCATTCAACATGCCTGCACCGCACCGCCTTCCACAGCTCGACCCCTCTTCCAACAGCACCTTCCCTGCCCCGCTGCCCACCGCTATAACCATGAGGCCAGTGACCGCCTCTAACGCCTCACGCGCCGCCGCCTCGGCAGCGGCAGTCCACCCGCCAGGGCCCGCGCCGCCGCCGCCTTCGCACTCCCCGGTTCCACCCCCCTCACTGCCACCCGCCTCTTGCCCAGCCCGCAGCTTTCTGCCGGGCCGTGGGGCGAAGCGAGCGCAGAAGGCACCCAGCGGCTCCAGCCGCCCGCAGTCCTGAGACGCAGCCGGGCCCTTCTCGGCCTCCCCGTCCCCATCCTCATGTGGCCACCAGTGCAGCACAAACCACCGCGTAGCCACACCTCCCCCCGCCGCCAACCCGGGGAGGTGTGGCCTCCCAGGCACCCGCCAACCCTCCCGTCCGCCCACCCTGCCTGGGGCGCGGCACCTGCTGCTCTGGTGGTGGTGTGAGCCGGGGGTGTGCGGCAGCTGGGGCTGGGGGTGCTGCAGCTGCCCCCCTGCGGGCGCCCGCCCCACCTGCCGCCCGTCCTGCTGTTGCTGTTGCTGGCGTGTATCCCCCCGCTGGCCCAGGTCCAGCAGGAGCAGCGGCTGCCAGTCGAGGGCGCACACGGCAGCCTCGAGGCGCCGGGCGGCACGCCGCTGCGTTCTGCGCACGGGCCATGGCACGGGCAGTGGCCAGCACGGCGGGGGGCGGCAGGGGGACATGGGGCGGCCGAGGGCCGGGGGCGGACAGGGCGCAGGCGGGCACGAGGGCTGCTGCTGCTGCCCTCGCGCAGGCTGCTGCGTGAACGCCCAGCAGCGCGGTGACGCTCAGCAGCGCATAGGCCTGCGGCGGGCGAGTTAGGAAAAGGGATGGGTCCAATGGCGGCGGGGTCCACACACGCAACCGTGTATTAGATCCTCACGCCTGCCAGTCCTTCCACTCTGTACGCTTACCGAAATTCCCATACAGTAGAGATACCCAGCAACCCAGCCCCAGCCCCAGCCCCAGCCCCAGCCCCAGCCCCAGCCCCAGCCCCAGCCCCAGCCCCAGCCCCAGCCCCAGCCCCAGCCCCAGCCCCAGCCCCAGCCCCAGCCCCAGCCCCAGCCCCAGCCCCAGCCCCAGCCCCAGCCCCAGCCCCAGCCCTCCGCTCACCGGCTCCCGCGCCATGAGCCCCCCCACGGCCGCCAGCAGCGCGTCCAGCTGGCCGGGCCGCAGCAGCACGCCACCGGGGGAGGTGCCCAGGGGCACGTCCAGGGGACTGGCGGGGACGGGGACGAGGTCAGGCCCAGTGGCGCACCGCCCCGCAGAGCAGCAGAACCAGCGAAGGCGCCGGAGCGCTCACCGTCAGTCGCGTGGCCACCACCTTTGTCGGTATCCTCGTCTGCCACCGTGGCGGCGGCGCCATCCAGCTTGAAGCCATGCCCAGCAGCGCCAGGCGCGACGGAAGCTGATGCCAGGACCTCGTTGGCTGCACCTGGTGCGGCCTCGGCCCCGGACGCTTCGCCGGCTAAATCCCCAGCTGCATCAAGCGCCTCCTCGCCGCCAGTGCCAGCGTCCGCTCCAGCAATAAGGCCCCCAGCCTTCAGACCGGCGCCGAACTCCTCCGCCTCGGCAACATCGGCGCCTGCAGCCTGGGTTCCCGCTGCCTCTGGCCCCTCGTCCCCGGTCTCCTCGTCTGCTTGCGCCGCCGCTATCGCTTCACCGGTATGATTGGCCTCCGCCATGAGCTCCGGCGCCCCAGACGCATCAGCCCCAGGAGCAATCTCGACATTATGGTCCCGGGGACCTGGACTAATGTCCAGGCTCCCGTCCGAGCTGTCCGTGTCCGCCCCTCTGGACACCCAGCCCTTCCTAACTTTGCCCGGTCTGTTGGCATCTGGCGCCGCAGCAGCCCCGGCGCAAGCGCCAGGGCCCGTGGCTGCCCCGCCGCCACTGGTCGGCGACGTGCGGGCGCGCTATGGGGCTGCAGCTGCCCCAGCTGCGTCAGGGCCCCTGGCCGCCCAACAGCTGCGCCACCCACCCCGTCTCCTGAGTCAGGTGGTACACAAACTCGCGCTCAATGTCCTGCAGGGTCGCCGGCAGGCCGTACCCTGGCCCAGTGGCCGGCGGCAGGCGGTGCAGGGCCGCGGCCTCCCAAGCAGCTGGGCCGGCTGGGGCGCCTGCTGCGAAGGCACCATGGCGCTGCCCTGCCCGGACCCAAGTGCCCGCTGCTGTGCCTCGCCCTTGGCCCGCAGCCCTTGATGTGGCTGGTCCAGCCCTAAAGGGCACCGCGCAGCCGCGTGCCGCCCTCGCCCCCAACCCCCGCCTCATTACCCCTGCTGCGTTTGCTCCGCCCATCCTGCTGGCGCACGTCCCCACCGTCCGCCTCTTCCTCCCCACCACCTGGCCCCTGCAGCCCCCAATATTCAGCGTCGCCCCTTGCCCTAACCTTGCTACGCTCTATGTCTTTTTTCTCTCCTTCCTCCGCTTCCTCTCCTTCTTGTGCTCCTTGCCCCGGCGCTGACCTGCATCCCCGCGCCCTCCACTGCCTTGCTCCCCTCGCGCTGCCCCTCGCCCGGCTCCCAGCCCCTGTCCCTGTCCCTGTCCCTGTCCCTGTCCCAGCCCCTGTCCCTGTACCGCTCCTTGCGCTTCTGGCTGCGCCCTCCGCCGGCATGTCATCTACAGGCGCGAGATCTCGTTCCTGCACCTTCACAGGCACAGGTACCGGCCCCTGCAGGTGCTGCACCCAGCAGCTGCGGGCACCTTGGGCTGGGGCGGCGACTCCCACTGCACCTGCTGCTGCTGCAGCCGTTGCGGCTCACTGGCCCCCTTGCCCCTCCTGAGCCCTCTCCTTCAGTGCCGCCTCAGCTACAGCGGCTTTCCCGTGGGGTTCTGCTGCTCCTGGTGGTGCTGGGGCTGCCGCAGAGGACTCCACTGCCATCGTCTCTGCGAGCCCAGCGCCTTGCCCGGCTACCAACACCCCCCGCCCAACACCGCGCTCGGCGTGCTGCTCGCCTGTCTGCTCCTCCTCCTGCCTCGGCTTGCCCGACCTGGCGTTGCCGCCCTGCCGTGCACTGGGCGCAACGCCGTCCCCTGCCGCCCCAACCGGCCCCTGCCTGGCCGCCTGCACCTCGCGCTCACCCCCCTCAATCATAAACTTTGCGGCGTGTGCCCGCGCTGCGGTCACGCCCCGTTGGCGGCCACTGTGCGCCGCACTGCCCCGTGCTCTCCTCTGCAGCTGCAGCCTTGCCAAAAACTGCTTGCCCCTCACCGCCCGCAGGGCCGCCCTCCATTGACCCTGCTGTACCCGTGCGCAGAGGCGTGGCCACCCGCAGCTCACCAACCGGCGCAATGACACCCCGTCCTGGCCGCCACCGCACCCTGGCCCCTGCACGTGCCGGCGCCTTGAGTCGGCCCTGCTGCCCCCAGGTGCCCGCAGCACAGCACCGGGGCCTGGGGCAGCAGCTGCCGCGGTGGCCTGCTGGCGGCGCGTGAGGGGCATGCCGTCCTCCCCACTGGTCAGCTGCTGTAGCAGTGCCGCAAGGAACCCGTACAGCTTCTCATTCTTTTTGGGTTGGCCCTTCCCACCCGCGTCCACTACGTCGGCACCTGCTGGTGCCGTGGCCGCAGGCCCACCAGCTGCCGCAGCTGCAGGCCTGCTGTGTGGCGCCACCGCCGGCACGCTGCGCGGCCGCACCACCAGCCGCCTCGCCCTGCCGGCTGCGCCACCCAGGACCCGCGCCACGGACGTTGATGCATGGGCCCCAGGGGCCACGACGCGGCGTACTGCTGCTGCCGTGCTACCATGACCGGCACCGCTGTGGCCCGGGGAGAGCCACGCGCCCGGCCAGGTGCCCTGCCCCAGCTCCCGCTGGTGACCATCATCGCCGTCACGGCCGCGCTTGGCCTGCTGCCTCCGCCTCGCATCCGCATCGCCGCCCGAAACGTGCCCCTGCCGCTGCGCTGCATCATAGAGCTCACCCACGTGCCGTCCAAGTCGTCCATGAACCTGAAACCCCGCCGATAACCCTGCCCATTAGGCAGCTCCCCCCCTCCTGCCGGCGCTCCTCCTCCTTTCCTCGCCCTCCGCGTCCCCCGCTGCTGTGCACGCCCCGTCCTCAGCTGCTTAAGCTCCCTGTGGCGCTGTGCCTTCAGCGCACGCTTCAGCTCCTTGCGCTTGGCCGCCAGAGCACGCCGGTGCTCGGTGGCCAGCCGCCGATCGTCCGCAGAGCGCCGCCGGGCAGCGGCCTGCGTGCAAGGGTCCGGCGGGCAGGCGGGGTAGCACGACAACAGACCACAGTGCGAGTGAGAACGGGCCAGGGAGGATAGCAATGCAAACTGCGGCGGTCTTTGGCCAGGTTTGGTGTGCGGCGCACAGGGTATGAGCATGGCCGATCCGCATGCGAACCATGACAGGTCAGTGGTACCAATCTACCACTCAGCCACGCGGACGGCAGGGACGGTTTACAAGGGCCAGGGCCAGACGCACTGCCGTCAGCAGGGGTGCAAGTGGGCAGGACCCATGTCATGTGCTGCGGTAGCTCTAACCTTGGGTTTTTGGCTCGTTTGAAGAAACGTAAACTCGTTCCATAGCCGATCAATGTCCTCCGGAACATAGCCGCTGTCCCCGACAAGAGTCATTGCGCTGTACGCCTTGACACCGGACGATATGGCATGTTGCTTCTGAAAGATATTTAGTAACACGGATGCTCCCAAGCCACAGTATCTCGCGCGTTCGTTGTGGCAGTGCTATTTCCCTCCAACTGCAGTGTGTTGCGCAACGTCCAGGCTCAACGTCTCAGGTGAAAGGACCGTAGGTGATTTGAGAGGAGTAAGCTGTAGGATTTAGAATTGGTTGATGCTGTGCATATGTGCGTCGCGCAACCTGAAGACCAATGCGGTCAAAGTGTGCCCTGGGTCGCCGGGCCCCTGCCTGGGATGCCAAGGAGTTGATGAAAACCAGGTTGTACCGCCTTGCCAGCCTTCTAGTACTCAAATTGGGGTTCACTCTGCACTTATTATTAAGCAGCCTCATCGCACACTGACTTCGCCAACGGTCACCGTTAAAATCACAACCAACTCGCGCCAAACGTGCGGCCCCTGAATTTCCTACGATTTTATTCGATCCGATCCCTACCGAACGGCCGTGCTGTGTGGCTCCTCGTGTCATTACTCCTGCTGCCTCGCGTCGTCAGCAGCAGTCCTTGGTACCGGCGCGCGCTTGCGGAACACACCGCCAGCCAAAATACACGGTGCACAGGAGTCACATGGCTACTGTCGACATACTTCCTGTCATGATGATTCGCTTGCAGCCGGGGTTGCAGCAGGCTGCAGCCTCGCGCGGCATGTCGCTCTCGGGGCGGACGCACGACACCTTTATGGCACGACACGAAGCCCAATCCATGGCAACAAAATTCATGCCATAAATCTCTTGCATATTGTCGTCTGTGGCAGAAGGATTGGCGCAATCGCGGTGGTCTCGTTGGCGCATCCTGGGCATCTGAAGGCCCGCACTTCTTCTGCTCCTCCCAGGCACACGGACGCCTCCATAAGCACACAGGTGCTGAGTAACGTCCTCTCAGTGCTTTAAGAACAAGCGTGGCGTCTGTCTCCGGCCGGTACAGTGTCAACCTACCCACACCTGCCGGCACGTGCCTCCACCTCGGCATACCCCAGCGGACCGAAACCCTCGCATGCCCTCAGCACAACATGG
Source organism: Chlamydomonas sp. KOR1 (assembly GCA_036984285.1). Taxonomy (NCBI): domain Eukaryota; kingdom Viridiplantae; phylum Chlorophyta; class Chlorophyceae; order Chlamydomonadales; family Chlamydomonadaceae; genus Chlamydomonas; species Chlamydomonas sp. KOR1. The sequence continues at coordinate 23,662 of BQMZ01000188.1, read as the reverse complement.
CCCGCCAGACATCTTTCCCCTGAACTTCGGACCGCACTTCACCCGCTGCTGCCCTAACGCCTTTGCCTTGTCCGCTCTACCCGGTGTAGTCATGCTGCCACGTGTCCTTCTCCAGTACATCCTTTCCCCCGCTCCGCATGCTTCCCTCCCTCTCCCCTGCCTCCCCGCCCCTCCCGCGTCTACCCCCGTGAGACCCGGGAAGCTGCTCACACGACCCCGTCGTTGCAATTATTAAACCGCCCCTCTAGACACCGATGTGGCCAGATTCCGGCAGCTTCCTCGCGTTTTGGCGATGTGGCTCGTTGCATTCGGAATGTCTCGATGTATTTATACATGAAAAAATCCGGGCCCGGAAACGCCGCCTCGAATTAACACTCACTCAGCACGCCGGCGCCGCACGCAATCGCCGCACGGACAGCATACCGTTGGCCAGACGGTTTCCTTCGCCGTTGCGACGAGCGGCCGGTAATGCCCATCTGATATAAAAGCCAACATTCTGTGAAAGCCGCATTGCACAGGTTTCCCGCGGCACAACCGGCCTGCTGACAATTCACATTGTCAGCAGGCCGACATGTTCCAGAAACGCCCTCCTCAAAACGTGCTGGCCAAGCGTCAGTCCAATTGAAATAATACTGAAGCTTGAAGCATGAATCCAATGGATTCGGTCTGGGGAAACGGGCGTTGGTTGCTTGACTTGGCCGTCTACGCCACATGGAAGACATTTCCGAACGCGACTGGGTTCCAAGCCAGACGGCCCCCCTTCACTGATGCTAGGCCATAGGGCATATGTGCATGGCCTGGTGCCCGCTACACCAGGCATCTGTCCAGACGTTTCGCTGGTGGCCTGCCTCACACCCCCCGGACACCTTGCTCATGGAAAGGGGAGCCACACGCAAGTAAACACAGGCGTACGGATCGGCCATCCCGGGTGTCTGCTCGGGGGTAATGGGGTATGACGTGCATGGCCCCTGCTACACCAGGTCCCTGCTACACCAGGCATCCGTCCAGACGCCATTCGCTTGGGGGCCCGCCCCACACCCCCGATTGGGCCCCTTGCTTCTCGATCCAGGCGCAAAAAGGCCGCATCGAGTTAAGCACATCCCAGCACGGAGCCTCTGCACTCGGCGTGCACACCTGTATACTCTGTGTTTGTGCGTGTGGCTCCCATCCAAGAGGTCCACTCCGGGGGGTGTGGGGCAGCCCCCACCAGCGAGTGACATGCTCACGCATGGGGTTGGCTGTGCCGTATGCCCTGTGTACATGCGTGTGGCCAGCGACTGACATGCATGGCATGGTGCCGTATGGGCTCCGCCCCCCCACACACCCCCGAGTGGACACCTCGCTATTGGATGGGGGAGCAACATGCACAAACACAGAGCAGACGGGCGTGTGGGCCGCATGCGGAGCCCCCGTGCTGGGATGTGTTTAACTCAATGCGGCCTTTTTGCGCCTGGATCGAGAAGCAAGGCCCACTCGGGTGGGGGCGGAGCCCCCCCACCAGCGAATGGCGTCGTCTGGACCTGCCTGGACAGATGCCTGGTGTAGCAGAGACCAGGCGATGCACATCAGCCGCTGGTGGGGGGGTCCGCCCCCCCACAACCCCCCGAGCGGGTACCACGGCGAACAACATGCATGGCCTGGGGCCGTGCCGTATGCCCTGTGTACATGCATGTGGCTCCTCCATCCAATAGCAACGTTTGCTTTTCGGGGGTGTGGGGCGCGGAGGGCCCCACCAGCGAGTATAACGCATGGCCTGGGCTGTGCCGTATGCCCTGTGTTCATGCGTGTGGCTTCAGCATTCAAAAGCAAGGTGGTCTGATCGCCCATAGACAACAGCGCATGCATGCACAGACAGCTGGCATACGTATGTGTTCCTGTCCTCCCTGCATGAGCACAACATGGCGACCAGGTGCATGCTGTCTTTACCCTGAACCCTGCAATCCTTCCACTCATATATGCGGTTTCATCCCTGAGTTGGAACTGAGTTTGTCGGCCCTTGAGCCTCCGGCTCGTACATGGGTTGTTGCACTTGCGGAGGGAAGGAACCCTCGCTGTGTAACACTGACTGATTGACTCTGCACTGCTGGTTGTCGCTGGCGCACACCTTCAGCTTTGCTTGCACCCAGCTAGGCCCAACCAGCTAGTGATCGTCGGCAAAACACTCATGATGAGCCTGGGTGGGTTCGTCCACATCACCACATGCTGTATATGGCTGTGAAGGACCTGCACGCGTGAGTACGGTATGAAAGCTGCCTGATGCCCTGGCTGCAGTACCGTATGTACCCAAACCCGTCCCTGGCGCCCTGGCCGTGCTACCGTGGAATTGAGTGGACCCCTTGCCAGTTGATTGTGAGGCGTTCCAGGGCGTTCACGTTACATCCAGCCTCTTGAGCAGCAGCTCCACGTAACTGCCCGGAGACAATTAATTACATAGCAACATTGCAGGGAGTCCCCCAGGTGCCAAATTCTACGGCTCCCAGGCCCTACGGCTCCCACCTCCCAGGCCCCGGAGGGCTTGAGCAAGATCACAGCAAGATCACAGGAATGTACGTCGCACGTGTGCAGCTGTGGTGCACCCATGCACTGTCCTACCTAACCGAGAAGCCGGTGCTTGCAGACTAACCCTAGCCCAACACTCAAAAGCCACAAGCAGCAGGTGCGATCGGCACCTGCATCGTTGCACGGCACAAGGTCGCTAAACATATGGCACAGGCTAGCCTTGGCCCGCCATGTGCAAACAAGATTCAGTTGGTTGTTTGTCAGTGTGTACTAGTGTCCGCTCTGCACGCTTTGGCTAGCATTGCCACATTGCCATGAATGTTGAGGAGGCGTCTCCAATACTCCAGGCACCCAGCGGCAGCTGGCACGAGCTGCTGCGAGTGCTGCCGATTGCGCAGGAGCATCCCCACCGCCCTATCAAATATCTATTGTGTCCTACGTATGCCCACTGAGGGCTTGGCTCCAACGGAAGCGCGTGTTCATGTATGTACATCCTTGCAGTGCACAGTGTACGCTCCAAACCTTGCGCTGTGTGCCACTCCCGACTGCCTATCAACATTAACGGTACTAACCACGACTAACCACTAGCCGCGACGACGGCTGCATCCACTCTAACGCTCACTCCGACGCTGCCGCTGCCAGTGCCACGCGTCGCCCCTGCCCCTGCCCGCTTAGCGGCATGGCCTCCTCCCGCCAGTAGGTGCCAAGGCAGTTCCGGGGTCCCACGCCCAGTCCCGCGGCCCCGGCACCAGGCAGTTGGGGTCGGGGCGGGAAGCGTACAGGCACAGCTGCGGCGGCTCAGGCCCGCCGCGCAGCCCCTTGACGGTGAAGGCCACGCAGCCCTGCGTCACGTCGCACACGGCGCCCAGCTCCCGCACGCTGCGGCGGTAGGTGGGCTCACAGCGGATGAGCTGCGCGCCGCCGTCGCGGATGTCGTGGCTGAACTGCGCACTGTAACCAACAGGCCGCTCGCAGCGGGGCCTGCACAATGCGTGCGAGAGGGAGCAAAATTGTCAGCAACGAGCCTCTGCGCCTGCGACTCCTACAGGTTCTGCCCGAAGCGTCAAATTACGCCTTGTAATGCCAGCTGTCGTTAAAATGGTTTGACGACAAGACACGACAATGTGCACCTAAGGCACAGCAGCGGCCACCAGCAGCCTGCGCCGCACCCCCGTCAGCTGCTTGGCCCCGCTCACCGATGATTACGTGCGGGCAGGCCCGGAAGTCTGCCCCCGGCCATCCCGTTGCGCTGTTGGCGGTGCTGCAGCCCAGGCTGGACAGCACCACGCCGTGCTGCGACCACTTCTGGCACACCCAGTCGCGCAGGCCGTCGCCATCGCAGTCGAAGGGCGTCAGGAGGTCCTGCCACCGCTGCACCACTCACTGGGCTCGGGGCAGCCTGCAGCGCAAAGATGGTGGTTGAGTGCAAGCGGTCGGAACGTAAACCTACGAGACGTTCACAAGCCCTCATACAAGCTAGACGATGTAAAAGTGCTGCCGTGCAGCCGTGCAGCCACGATGCTTGCTGCCGAGCCCGTGCTCACCCAGGTCAGTGGTTGCGGGCGGCTGGGGCGGCCGGGGAGATGGCGGCACGGTGGGGTAGGCGGGCGGATAGCTGGGCGGCGGCGACGGCGACGGGGGCAGCGGCACTGGGCGGGGTGGAGGGGTGGGGGACAAGGCGCGAGAGGGTCAGGCGAGCCGGCAGACGGTGCGCGAGCAAACTCTGCGGGCCAACAGGACGCTGGCAAGAATTGTACATCCAAGCAACAACGTGTCTAAGGAACTCACTGCTGGGAGAGCTGTGCTCCCCGTATGACGGGGTAGGCCCGTAGATTGGCGGAGCTTCGCTTGGGCCGTACACGGGCGAAGGTGCGGGTGGTGTTGCAGGCGAGCCGGGAGCCACGGGAGGTGGAGGAAGGGTTGTCTCTGCACGTACACAATTACGCAACAGATCAGTGCACTGTTACTCAACAGCTTGCGCACAGTGCCCTTTATGGGCTTGACTGCCGGTCCCACTACGGGCTGGGTTAAGGTGCTTTGATGCAAATACTGGTTGTCCTTTGCCTTTTCCCTTGCCTTGATGGGCTTCCTTGCCCCTTGGCCTCCTCTGGCTTGCTTCCTTGTCCCTATTCTGTGGTGCTGCTTTCAGATCCTCTTCTGTGATGATCGGGCGCTAAACTCCTGCTGGCCTGTCCCTTCCCATCTCCTTGTAAACCTTTCAACAGATGAAAACGGTACTCAACAGGGGAGCTCCCTTGGTACTCAGGGTACTCTGGCACGTGCTTGCATACACGAGTGGCATGACGCCAGTTGGGCCTGGGCGCACCTCAGGCCCCGCCCCCCACCCACCCGGCTTGCGTACGTATGTGCCCTGGCACCCGAAGTCGTCCCACGTCCAGTTGGCCAGCGTGCGCACCAGCGGCAGCCCCGGCCCCGCGCCCTGCAGGCACACGGAGGGCCCGGCCTGGCCCTCCTGCTGCGCCACCACGAACGCCAGGCAGCCGGGCGTGGAGCCGCACAGTGCTGCCGCCGTGGCAGTAGAATTATCAAGGAGCGGGCTGCAGGTCAGCGGCACGGCCTCCTGCTGCGGCAGCACCATGCCGTAGTGGAAGGTGTAGCCCTCGGGCGTGGAGGGCCTGCAGTCCTGGCCTGAGGGCGGGCGCGGGCGACGGACGCGACAGGGGGAAGTGAAATACGAGGACATCTACACGAGCTGTACACATCATCAAGAGATGGTACTGCGCTTTGGCTCATTGCCCTCGTGTTATTTTTTCGGCCTGAATAAGCTGGCGAAAGCAGGGTTGCACACACGGGGTTGGGACTCGCCTTGGCTATCAACCAGGGCCCCTTCCCGCCCTACCTCCGAACCTCCAGGGGCAGATGGACGGCTCCGGGTAGGGCCAGCGCGTGACGTAGTCGTCGAAGTCGCAGAAGCGGCTGCTGGTGAGCGCGCCGGCGTAGCCCCAGTCGCCCTCGCACACCCAGTCCCACACGCCATCGTTGTCGCAGTCAAAGCGCGTCAGCACCTCATGGTTGGCGGCGTTCTTGCACCACCAGTCGGGCAGCGGGCAGGCTGCAGGAGTAGGGGTAGTAGGTGGAGATCAGGGCATGCGGCCGGCAAGACCCAGGTGAGATGTGCTCCAGGCAGTGCGGGGCGAACCGGGCACAGCGAACGTAAGCCACACATGCGGAAACGAGGACTTGAGCACTGGCGGTGGTGTAGGGTGAGCCAACGCTGACGGCCAAGCCCCTGGGAACACTGCACGTATATGCTTCGCTAGATTGACATTTTGTGCCAAACGCTGCTCTCACCAGGCTCGTTGGAGTTGTCTCGGGGCGAAGGGACAGGAGAGGTCGAAGGCGGCGAAGGCGGGGGAGGCGGCGGGGGAGGAGGAGGAGGCGGGGGTGGGGGCGGTGGGGGTAGCGTAGGGCGCGCGTAATCTGCAGAAGCAGGTAAGCAACTGGGTAAGGACTCGGGCAAGAGGGCCATGCGTGTACGTGCAGGCGGACCGGGAACCTGGCGGTGGAAGCCTTAGAGGAAAGCGACGTCCTGTATCCCCGTCTTGGCGCGTCCCTCACGGTCCGCTGCTGGTACAGTGTCCCCCACCCGCCAAGCGCACTCATATAAATGGCCTGGCTGAGGGCTCACCCTCGAGGACGTAGGAGCCCTGGCAGTACTCGAGGGTCCACAGCTCAGGGCGGAGAGCCAGAGGGCCGGCTGCAGCCTTGAGGCAGTAATACCGCTTGCTGATCAGGTAGCTCTCGAAGACGACGAAGGCCTTGCAGCCTGGGATCCGCCTGCACATAGAGCCCAGCGTGTCGATGCTCCGGGACCCAAGGTAGGAGCAGTAGATGTCCTTGCCCTCAATGTTCAGGTCTTGGAAGAAAGTGAAGCCCTTTGCCTGGTCGCACAGAAAGCCTGCGCACGTACATCGCCAGCCCGGTCAGACGCTTGCTGCCGACCAGCGGCGCCCGAAGCGCATGTGCGTTTTGACCGGCTCACCTATCCGGTTGTCAACACGTAAGAGGTTGCGGCATGCTCCAGTGGGCAGACGACAGAGGCCCAGTAACAATCCGAGCACAACCCAGAGGCTACTGCCGCGCGCCATCTGATAGATATACGCTTTGCCCATACCACTGAAAAGATATAAACAACTTGTTAATGCAATTGGGGGTTTTCAGCTTGCGACTCCTTAGCGGTAGTGGCGAATAGTAAGGCCGTCTGTCGACTGAGGCTGCAAACCCGCTGTACAACGCAGCGAGCTAGGTCTACAATGGTTATCCGTATTAGGGAAATAAATTGAGGCAGTGGATATGGGCTCTTGCTGGAGACGTCTGGTCTCTGTTGTCGTCAATGGACGGCGGAACCCTCTCCTTTTGACCAAGCGTTCTTACGTCAAAATCTAGTGGGATGTAAGTACAGCAACTCCTATGCCCTCTATCCGTAGGCTGCTGCCGGCAGCTGTCCCCACGGACCGCACTACAGGCGAGTACGACTCGCATCTTTCCCCTGCTCAGCTTGCAGCGCCCTGGGCCTTTCGATGGCAGCTCCTCAGATAGCCGATCATCATTTATAGACTTAAAAGCTGGGCCCAAGTCGCCACTGTAGAAGCCCGCCGTGCCGTGGAAGCATTGCATGCAGTACCGGTGCAGCAGTAGCAAGGCGCACCGCATTTGCATTCTGAAAAACATCATCATGCATGACAACAGACTCGATGTGCCAGTTGCAGGCCGGGCAACAGTTGCAAACCGTCAGACGGCTTCCCATCGCCGATCGCCCAGAGCTTCCAGGACTGTGCAGCCTGCGCGCACCCGGCTGCCCTGCGAAGCCGTCACAATGTTGTTCCACACATTATGAAGTCCTGTTATCATTGGTCCTTTCTTTGCAAGCCCCGGAATGGAGGCGGCCTGAAATACTGTCACGGACAGGCTCCCAGGCTGCATACCAGCGCTTAGTAGCCCCCCAGTCCTGATTGGGTCCAGGGAGCCAGGGCTGTGGTCACAGGGACGATCGCGGGCCCCAAAGGGAGCCCAGAGGGCTGAAAGCTTTGTGTTACCAGCCAGCATACGCTGAGCACAGGCGCGGCAGCATCACGGCCAACCTGGCTACCACTGGTCTGTCATCCCTTGTCTGGACCGGTATGTCACGCCTGCATGCAACGGTTTCGACCTCCCTGCACCCTACGCATGACGGGCGGCGTAGTAGGGGTCACACTGGAAGAGGTGGGTGCGGGAACCCCGCCCTGAAGGGGAATTCCTCTGAAGGTTTGGCCGATAACGCGCTTAGGCACACCACCTCCCACAACACCCTACCACGCATGTGGCTATTGCCCAGCAACGGTACCCCATCAACCGCTAACCGCCACAAGATCTCCTTGTTCTCTCGTCTGAAGCACGGGAGGCAGGGGCACTTGTCCGGGCCATGTGGAAAGCCCCCTTAGGAGCTACTATACATCTAGTGTTGGACAACTGTGGCTAAGGCGGTACGTTGCATTCCTTGCCGCACACATGTGCCCCACTAGGGGGGAGCGGGGGACCCTGAACCCCACGGACAAACCACTACTGACAGACATTGACTGAGGGTTTAGAATGGCTGGTATCGTTCCGCCGGCTCTTCCATGGACCTCCACCCCTCCACGTAGCCCTGAGACCCCAGTCGACTATGTGCTTGTGGGTTATATGCACTACAAAGCTACCACTCCTTTACATGTCGGGATTCCTGTTTCATACACAATCATACCACCAGGCCCTATCTAGGTGCCACCTAGCTGCTAGCTCCCTGAAAACAGACGCACACCAACAGCGCCCTGAGATCATTTTGTCAAGTGGTACGGTAAGCAGGGGGCCCCTGGTGCATGGATGCCCGGCGCCCTAAGGGGAGGGGATGTTCTGCCCCTAAGGTCTTACGTGTACATGGATTCTGCATGCCTAGACCCTGGCCAGGCTGGGCCAGGGGACCCTGACGCCTGACCCTGGCCCTCCTCTGCCTCTTCTGGTCCCCATCAGTCCCCATGCCTGATATTACGTGGCTAAAAACCGAAACCTTCCGTCAGAGCCACAGTACACTGTTCCCGTGTTACCCGCTGCTTGTCAAGCTCATGTTGGCATCGCGTATTCGGTAGCCTTGGTTACTGCCCGGCGCCGACACGACACGACACGTGTTAATGCTTCTGGGCAGCGAATGCTCAACTGTGACTGTTAAGAGTACATTATTAGCGATACAAACCTGCGATGTCAGCCAAGATGTGGCTTGTGGAATTGGGGCTAATTCGGAGCTCGTGATTATTGCTCATCTCAGCAACAGTTAGCTGACGCAAGCCACGCTAAGCTTGCGCGTTCTCCCAAGCACCAGTCACTTGTGCGAGTATGCAGTTGCTTTCGCTTCAGGCTTACATCTTCTTGCTGGAACTGTCCTAGCTGACTAGAGTTAGAATTAGCGGAGTAGTGTGGGACTGGGAGTTTGGAACGCAAGTCAGACGCGATATCAAAGGGGCTCCTTAAACCCATATATTGTTCGTCGAGTGAGTCGGACGGGAATGCCGGGCTCGGGAAAGCAAGGTGCGTTGGAAGGGCCACCGTTCCACGCTTTCGTTGCTCTTTGATGCCTGCGCACTCTCGACAAATGAGGAATAGCACAAAAGGCTACTGTAATGAATGCAATTTGCAGGCGTTTCAGTATCCTTCCTCGGCGACAGTGATGGAGGCACTACGTTACTGCACCTGCTACATGCGGGCCTTGTGTGCTCCGCTGTCGTCGGCGTAAAGCTATACCGCAACACCAGGCATCATCATCATCATCAACAACATCAGCAGCAACGCGCAGCGGCACCGTCAGTAGCAGCGGCAGACAGGATAGCTTAGCCGTGTGCCTTGAGCAACCGACCACCTCGACTTCCGATGGTGCGCATCACCACGTCCTGCGCTGTCGACACCTATGCAAAGGCTACTTTGTTGCTGCAGGCAACGTTCTTTAGTGTTTGAGTGCCCCTTGTGCACCACGTCACCAGGAAGGCGTACCTCCAAGCACTGCCTTGCAGTCACCACGGACCTCCCGCGCCGCTGTCCCTGTGCTCCCAGGATATCACCTGCCGTCAGCCATGACCAGTGCGCCTTGCCCATAACCATTTTCCCAGCCTATGCCTTCAGGCCCTCCTTTGTCTGTCGCCCATGCCCCTTCACACCATCGCTTTCACACCCCTCCCCTTCCCGGCCGCCCTTCACCCATGCACACGAGACCCAGCCCCGCTTCCCGCCTTCCCCCGCATGCACGCCCACATTCGCCCGGCAGTTGAGGCCCAGCTGGCAGCCGCCCGCTGCGAGCTGGCGGCCAAGGACGAGCAGCTGCGGGCGCTGCAGCAGCAGGTGGCGGAGCAGCGGTGCAAGCAGGTGGGGCCAGTGCCGGGGGTTAAGAGTATACACTGGGCCCGGGGTGCAGTGCAGTGCGGCAGCGTGGCGGGCTCAGGGCTAACCTGCCGCTTGCGGGTGGATGGCGATTGTGAGGGAAAGCTGGGTTGTAGCGGTGGGTGACGGCCGGCTCAGGGCCGTCGTGGCACCACTACCAGCGGAAGCCGCCTCGCCCGTGGCACCGGGTGTGCTATGGTCGTATGGTGCCTAGCCAGCCTCACGCCTCTGCTCCCCTGGTGATCCCGCGCTGCCTTTCCGCCCAACCCGTGACACCGCATGCCCGCGCTCACGGGCCGCTTTGCGGTGATAGATAGGATCGGCGTAGCCGATACGACGCGCCCCGCCCCCTGCAGAGCGAGGAGGTGCTGCAGCTGCGGTCGCGGCTGCGCGCTGCCCAGGCGGAGGTGCTGGCGGCGGGACAGCGCTGTAGGGAGGCCACGGAGCGCATGGCGCGGACAGCGTGAGCAGGGCGTTCTGGGGCACGGCGAATGCCTGGGGCCGGGGGTGGGGCAGCAGGACTAGCCAGGGGCCAGCAGCACAGGACAACACGGTGGCGCCCAACGTGAGGCTGACGTGACTCAAACGTCTTCTGTGGTACCGTCCACCTGCTGAAGCGTGGGACGCTTGAACATTCGAGGAACGTTTCTCGCGTACTACTTTCGTGTTCCTCCACGCACACAGTCCCCGCCTCTGTTCCGCCCGGCCCCCTGCAGGTGCGACCTGGCTGTGACGGAGACGGAGCTCCGCGCGCAAAAGGCGCAGATGGCACACGCGTCTCAGCAGCTGCAGGAGATGCAGGTGGGACGACCCTAGGCGCACCCTACTGGGGATGCGCTGGTACCACAGTACCGCAGGAACGATGGAATTGTGCTTTGGCGGTTTCAGGCTGTTGGCTTAATGCTGCCGAGCGCCGACCCTCCCCACCTGGCTCGTCCCCTCGTCCCCACCCGCCTGGCAGACCCGGCTGGAGGCCACGGAGGGCGAGCTGGGCCTGAGCCGCAGCCAGAACCTGATGATGCAGCGCGAGGTGGCGCTGATGCGGCGGCAGCTGCGGGAGGCGGGCGAGCAGCTGGAGGGCCACCTGGCGGCACGGGCCGTCGCGGGGTGGCGCGGAGCAGACAGCATGCTGGAGACGGCCTGGGAGTAGCCGGGGGCGGGAGGGGGCAGCGGTGTGGCGTGTGGGCGGCGGTTGTCAAGGACGGCTGTTGCGCAGAGGCGTGGCGACGAGGTGCAGCCGGGTACGCAAGGAGCGCTGGGGTGGCTGGGGTGGCCAGGATGGCAGCGTCTTTATTGCATGGGTTTTAAAGGACAGTTTTGCATGCATTACGCTGAGTGGTATGTGGTGTTCCTGGGTCCTCTGTTGGGCTGCAACGCGCCAAAGTTGTGTGCCAGGCTCGCAGGCTGAGGTCAAGGCGCAGCTGGCAGGCATCGCATACCGTAAGAATAAAGCAAGCAGGGCACTTAGTCCTCCAGCATCAAGGGGTTGTGGTTGTCGGACCGCATTTTAGACGATTTGGCTATGTGCATTAGGTCCAAGGGACCGCAGACGTCATGCCCCAAGTCTATTGGATGCATGCCCAATGTGGTGTCAGCACTCAGTTCAGTACTGTATCGGTCCGGCGAGCCGTGCGCACAATTGCAAGCCTTACGACCGAGGAGCACGTGGGCACTTCTTCCTTCGGTTGGCCGCAAGCCATTATCCTGAAGTTGTGGGCGCGGCGCGTTACTGTGCTCTTCGACCACCGTGCTTGCACATCTGTACATGCGTGTTGCGGATGCGGTGCGGGAGTGGGATACATAGAATCCCTGACAAGCATACAAGTAGGAAAAAGTCACTCATAGCCATACCCCGGAAGACGAAGACGTTCCTGGAAGGCGATGGCGCTGAGTAGGCGGCTGGAAGCTCGGCGCGGCTGCTCCCGCTGAATGCTGTAAGCTATACCATCTGTGTCGGGTTGTCTGTACATGCGTGTGCGTTCATAGTGGTGCCTGGCTGCCTGCTTGTAATGGGAAGCGGATTGCAGCGGTACAGAGTACGAAGAGGTGCCACCTGGGCCTAGGTCTCGTTGGCGTTCCTCATTGCCCTGGGGCCTGTTACCGCAAAAAGCACAGTGCTTGCTGTGGAAGTATGGGCTATGGGGGGCTTTGACTGGGGCTCGTGGAAGGTGTCCAACAGGCCTACCAGGAGGAGAATGCAGAATTACATAGGAGGGCCAGGGTGTAGCCATGCAGGTCCATGTACACCTATGACCTTAGGGGCAGAACATCTCCTTAGGCGCCGTGCAGCCATGCACGGACACCCCAACGCACCGAACCAGGTCACTGGAAGGGCCACAGGGCAACACACCTCCTCACCAGACGGAATGGGCACCGCATGCAAGAACAGCGACAAATTATCGAGCGGGCGAGGCAGGCGGCGAATCCGTGTTGGGCAGGCCACGTAACACCACACGACCGCCGGGCCCGGACGCAAAGAAGCAGTGGGTCTCCGGCACCATGTCCCACGCACGCGGGGCAATGCCCAGCGAAGCAAACGACCGCAACCGCGCCCAAAAGTCAGCCAACAACCAGGGGCCCCTGCCAACCACTTTCATGCCAAGTCCACTTGAGTCTGAGTCTGAGTCTGATTACAGGCATGCAATGAGCCTGTAGGTCCCTGGGCCAGAGGCCACAGCCCGAAGGCTTAGATGGACCACAGAAAACAAGCTCAAAAAAAGGGAAAGTTTGGTATTATGCATAACACAAAACAAGTCCACTTCCTCCAATGGTGGTTGTTGGTCAGACGACCCTCTACCTGCCCTGACATGAAGTGCAACGCAGGGGAGCTTCCAGCGTTCCAGGTGTGAACGTCGTGCTAAGCCCTGCTGCGCGCCGAGGGGCCATGCACTTGTTCGCTACTTCGCCTCCTTGCTGCTCCCTGTAACCGTGCCCGAGCTCCGAAGGCCGGCAGGCGCTGGCGCCGTGACTGTCTGTGTGCCGTCAACGGGCCTTCACAGGGCTGCAACGTCCCGAGATCAAAACAATGATTGGACTGCCTCGTGGCCAACCTAGGCCAACACGTCTTGTGGCCAACTGCACACCCCACCCGTCCCTCACCGCGACGACGTGCTGGTCCCACGGTCCCCTTCCCATCAGTTATGCCTTGTCCCATTTCTTGTCTGCACCGATGCCACATGCGTGGGCCGCATGCTGCATGGCGAGCAGACAGCGCCTACCAGTGGTAGCCTGCTGGTAGGCCGGGAGGTGCTGTCCTTCGCCCTGTGGCTTCTCTGCAGGACGCTGCTCAACAATTGTAAATTTGCCAGTAAAGAAGGCTTGCAATCCTCCATCAACAGCGTTGGGACAACGGGAGGCCCCCCCTTGGCATGCGGGGTTCGGTTGTCGGGCATGTTGCGCTCCAAACCGGAAGCAGGGCCCCACGCTTATCGGCACCAGCTCAGTACCAGGACTCAAAACAGCCCCAGTCGCCGGTCCTCACCACTCCCTAAGGATTTTGCCATAGCGTCACGTCGTACCCGTAAGGAGTGACACGCAGCGCTACCCTCTCTCCAGTTAACGGCCGGTCGCTTTGGCGTTCGGTTACCACCAGGAGCAACACATGCATCCGGATCACGGCCTGCCGCAGTAAGCGCTTCCATACGTCGACCCTTTACGTATCACCTTGTATTCCCCTTTCTCTCAAGCCGTTTCCACCATGCTGCTAGCTACCAGACCACCCCACAAATTAGAAATCGCCAGGCCGCCACTGGGTCCTCCCGAGCACATTATTGCCCCTCCTTCTCCGGGGCCTTCGCTTGCCTCACCCGTCCTTGGGCCCCACCAGCACTTCCTTCTCCTTGGTTGCCCCCGGGTGGTCCCTCACGCTGTCCTTGAGCTCCTCGATGATGGGCTGCCAGCACTGCGCACACCGAGGCGTGCCACGCAGGTCCATCACGATGCCACAGCAGGGCGGTTGCGCCTGGAATACGTAGCGCGGAGCGGAGCGCGGGGCTGTCCGCCAGCGCGCCCTCGAAGCCCAGCGCCAGCATGTCGCGCGAGCGGCGCAGCAGGATCTCCGCCGCCTTGCGGTTGTGGTCCGAGAAGCCGTAGCGCGCCATGACGGCGGACACGTTGGAGGAGGCCAGGCCCTCCATGCAGGTGCGCAGGCCGGGCAGGTAGCCGGTGCCGATGCGACCGCCCTCCACGTAGCACCTGGGGTGGGGGTCACAAGTCGGGGGTCGGGGGCAGGGGCGGGGTGCATAGGTACGGTCGCAGGGAGGTGCCGGTGGCACTGGCGCGGTGCATGGACAGCAGCTTCATGCCCAACAAGCGTCCCGTTACCCAGCGCTGCCAAGCCTGCGCTTGTGCAGTGTGCTCGCTGGAACCGAAGCCGTGCCCTTGCGCACCTGTAGTCAATGAGCACGCGGATGTCGATGGGCCCCGTGCAGAAGCCAGGCCGCTTGCCATGCTCCTTGTAGTACGTCAGCGTGGGGCCCCAGTAGCCCGTGCGCAGCTGGGTGTGGTACCTGGGATGGTGGGGAAGGCGGGGGCCGGGGGTGGGCCGGTGGTGGCCATAGGTGGGGCATGCAGGTTTGGCCCACCGCACGCAGCACCCTTGCAAGTAAGTGTCACGCCCTGCAGGGTCAGTGCTACAGAGGGTCACATACGGTTCGCGCTCCACGCCCTTGGCTGCCATGTCACGAGCGCGATCAACCCCGACGCTGCCCGCCCACCTGTTTCCCGGCAGCAGCATGGAGTCCCCCGCAGCGCGTGACCACCCAGCGCGCGGTCGTTGTCTATGAAGGTAAGGCTGCCGTCCTCCGTGATGAACACGTTCTCGCTGTGCCGGTCGCACTGCGCCGTCAGCAGGTCGAGCACTGTCTGCTGGATCACCTGCGGGGCCAACGAGGACGGGGTTGGGGATGCGCTTCAGCAGCGTGGCTGGGTGAGCGCAGCATGCGGCGCCACTGGCGCATCGGCACATTGACACGACTGGGCCCCGTGCGGGCATAAACGATGCCATTCTCAGGCACTTCAGTTGCCACACCTGGATATAGCAGCCCTGATGCAACGCACCTGCGTCTTGTTCATGCGCCGTGTGAGCAGGCCGTACATGATGGCCTCAGCGCGCGCCACGAACAGGCCGTGCAGCGTGATGCCGGGGGCCTCCTGCAGAGGGGTAGGCAGTGGGGCCAGGCGTGGGGCCGAGGCCGGGTGCCGCAGTAGCCTAGGTAACAAGTACGGACGCGGAGGACTGGTTGCCTTTCCTTGTAGCATGGTTGATACCTATTACAGCTGCTCATGGCAGCCGCAACCCACCTCCATCCATAGACCGTGCCACCGCACGTGGTAGCCCTTGTGAGTGCCGTTGGGGATAACCGCGTTGACTGGGGCGACCCACACCCTGAGGGCGTTGGAAGGGGATAGCAACGTCTGCATAACTGTCGCAAAACCAAAGCTGCACCCCTTCTACGGGGCAGCAGGTGCGGCTGATGGGGCGGGTCCCCACCGTATCAGTAAATGGCATGCCCTTCCAGAAGCACCTCTTGCGCCTGTCCCTTCGCGCCCCGCCACCCACCTTGGGGTGATGCCCGTCGCATCGCACTCGTCCGCCAGCCGCACCTGCAGCGGGGAAGCACACGGCGATGCAGACGCAGCCAGCAGCAGCCCAGTCGTGAGGGCGGCGCGTTTCGTTGCCACGACAGTGTCAGGAGGCATGTCCACCCCCGCTCGCTCCAGCACACCATGCCCACCTCCAGCGCCAACAGCCTGAACCTTTCTGCAAGAGTCTTACACAACGCTCAACGCCATGGTTTCGCGCACACATGACAAGCACAAGTCTCGATCGCGCTCGAGACGCGCAGAGGCTCGCTATCCCCGGCTGCACCGGCTTCCTGGCTGAGCAGTCGCCTACGGAGTAGCTCCAGCAGCCGCCTCTGAGCTGCACCCGGATCCATGCTGGACGCGACGGCCTGCTGTCCGCGGTTCGGCGCCCCCTCCCCACCCAGATCCTACCTGCCGCCCCCTCCCTCCCCGCCCGGCCCGCACGCCACCGCACTCCATCATGAGCCGCATGCGCTCCGTGTACACCTCGGAGGCGCAGTCCTGCGGCTTCCCGTGCGCCTTGCTGTACGGCATGCAGTACACCTGGAAGTGGGGAGGCATCAGCAAACCCTAAGCGAAAATAAAATCCACAGGACCACAGGACTCCACGTCGATCTCAACGTAGTGTCGCAGCGAGCCTGAAGGGGCTGAGTGATGGGGCTGAGTGCCCGTTAGCCGGTGACCTGCCAGGTCCACCTGTTCCTTCTTCCCCTATCAGTCACTCACAAGCCCGGCAGACACTTGATGCACCCGATGCACACTGAGCTTGACTGCCTGGCCCCGAAGCACCAACCTTGTCCAGGTACAGTGCAGACACGCGGTCACGCCCTCCTGCTCGACCCCTTCCCCTCCCCCCGCCTCCTCACCTTTACGATGTAGCGCTTGCTGCTGCCCGGCACCCGCCCGAACAGCAGCCAGCCGTTGGTGGCCCCCTTGCCGTGCATGAAGGCCAGCCCCCCGATGCCCGGCCCCGCCTCCACCGGCGCCGCGTGCATGTCCTCCAGCGTGCTGCTGCAGCCGTAGCACTCGGTGCAGTTGGGTTTCAGCTGCTTGGACTCATGATCGTGCGGCCGTATGAGGTGCGACATCACCTCTGCCGGGTTGTGGATGGCCCCGGGGATGCCCGACGCCACGGCCGCCTCCCGGGCGCGCGCGCTGGCCTCCTGGCCCACCAGCTCCCACCGGGCGCTGGCGGCGGGGTCCGGCAGCGTGCCGTCCGCGTCGGCGCTGCTGGAGCCGCGCTCCCCGCTGAGCAGGGCGCGCTGGCCCTGGTACGTGGCTAGGAGGCGCCGCTGGCGCTGCAGCTCCTGATCCCGTTCTAGCTGCTGCTTCTGCTGCTGCTGCTGCTGCTGCTGCTGCAGGAGGTGTCGGTGGTGGGAGGAGGCCGCGGACGAGGGCTCCAGGTGGCATTTTTGGCAATAGTTGCAGTCGTTGACATGAGGGATCTCCACGGCAGCAAAGGCACAACAGGCCTGGGCGTGCCAAGATCGGGAGAAAGGAACGCCACCTCAGTCTATAGAATCTCCGCATGCAGGGCAGGGCCGCCCACATGGCAGGGCGCAAGCAGATTTTGAGCAACATGCTGAAGTCTTGCAGCGTTTTGGCTGTGCGCCGGGACTCGCCGGAGGGTGCTACAAGGAAAAAACACAGTGCCCCATAGCCTTAGCCCCATCGCGCCTTGCCCACGAGGAGCCTTAAACATGCCTTGCCCCACGTCGTATGGTACCCACCATAGCCTGCAGCGCAACCACCGCCACTGCAGCGGCAGCTATGCGGGAGCCCTGCGCACTCCGCAGCGTCCTGCAGGGCTGGGCTGTCCCCCGCCCACCGCTCCCCCGCATGGTTGCAACCTCCCTTCCAACAATGTGCCACAAGTTATTGCCAAATCGTCAGGAGCTGCTTAGCACAGAGTTGCCCCGAGTTGGTGTTCAGAGGCCCTTGATGCGGAAGCGATCTTTTGCAGCCGGCACGGAACGGTCATGGGAAGTACTGTAAAGGTTTCATCTCGTTTTAAGCTATCTTTTTCGATAACTAATCATCGGCGAGGATGGCGTTGCGCTTATTCACTATGGTCTATGGATTATGGTTCTGCTAGGACCCGAACGCCACGGCTTGTTATGAGTATAGAGTTTCTACATATGCGCATTAGTACGGGCATGCTGTCGTGAGGGTTTCCTTGCAGCGGCTGATTAAGGTGCAACGGCCCGCGGCCAACGACAAAGACGACGGCTTGAGCCGGCCGACCGATTTCCATGCCACCAATCCCCAGCGACGGCAAGTGCTTGTGGTAAGTCGAATAGTGCGCCCTAACAAGGCGCGCCTGATCCTCTGTCCTGTTGTGCCTGGGCAGCAACCAAGGGAGTCCCGCCGGGCACCCACCAGGTCCCAGAGTTCGAAGCACTTATGTTGTGCCATCGGTTCTGGTTCTGCCCATTCGACTGTAACCTTATGATACGAGTGTAGCGTCTCTGCACATGTGCATCACGACGGACTTGGTATTGGGGAGTTCCATCAGGTTCCATACAGCGACTGATCAAGGTGTTACAACTGCACAGTAACCCACTCAGGCCCACCACGAGGACAACAGCAGTTGGCTAAATCCGTCTCTCGAGCTTCGAGAAAGGCAGAGAAATAAAGACTACAGCTTGCCTAGCATGATGCGTCTGATCAGGTCTGATCCTGTTGTGCTGGCAAGCTGTCGAGCCTGTGCACGAGTGCAAGCAGGTGCAAGCAATTGGGTGCCAGGGCTCTCAACCACGGGAGTCCCACCGCAACCAATGCTACTGCGCAGGGCATGGCAGGGCAGGGCAGGGCAGGACAGAATCTCCCAGGGCCCCTGCAGCACAAGGCGCCCACCCGCTTTCCAAACGCTTGACGTTAACACCACTGCCCGTGCCGTTTGACGAAGCGGCCACAAAACGTGGTGGGGGTGATAGACTGATAGTAGGCTACCGACACACTGGCAGCTGGCCATGCAGCGAAGGACCTCACTGTGAGTGCGAGCCACGGGCTCAAGCGCCAGAATTCCAGGCAGGAGCGCAAAGCAGTCAGATGTCAGGTGGCCACGTGCCCACCTATGTGCCCCCTCTCCTGACCATTGGGTACGAGGGTTTGGCCAACCTCATTCCCCCGCGCCAGCATGCACCCTTGTGCATTTCACGCCCCCGCCAAGCCCCCGACCCACGCGTCCCCCACGCCATGCCCACGCTGCCTAGTCGCAGCGACTGTGTCCCTCACGCCACCGCAAGCCCCTGCGCGGCCAGGTCCTCCCTAAGCGCCTCCAGGAAGCCCCGCACCCGCGCCGCGTTGGCGCCCAGGTCCCCCTTGCCCACACGTGAGGCGCTGCGCATGTCCACGCGCACAGAGGCGGCGCCGTCCTCCGCTGCCCCGCGTGGCTCCTGCCGTATGCGGATGACAAAGTCGTCCCGGAACCGCATTAGCCGTGTCGTCGCCACGCCCTCGACCACCACCTCCCCTGCAGGTGGATTGGCCCCGGCGGTGTCGCCGCTGGGGCGGCCGCCTCCCCGCCTGCCCGCCGCCCTCCACGCGCTCCAGCTGCCACCGCGGCATGCCACGTGCCAGCGCCACCACGCGGTCTGCCACCAGCTGCTGTAAGCTGACAGCGTCAGTGGGGGACGTAGGGCCAGCTGCTGCTGACGGTGACCCAGACGCGCGGCGCCCTGTGACACGCAGGGGCCGCAGGAAGGGGTAGGAGGCGGCGATGCGGGGTTTCCACGCAGCAGGAAGTGGGCCACGGCGGCCACTGAGGAAGGCGGGCGGCTCCTCAAGGTCGGTGCTCACTGCAGGTGGAGGAGCGAAAAGATACGGCGTGAGCTGGCGTCATGGTGATGGCACCCAGCTGTGTCGCAATGTTTCAGCACGTTGGGCCACGCAGGGCAGTGCAGCCTCTGTACGGCAATGCTGGTGCTTCGGTGTGTCCATCTCATTGGCGGCGTTTCGCGTGTGCTAACGCGTGGCGGTGAGTCTACGACCCGCAGGCTTGCATGTGGATTGGGTGCTTTAGCACAGCGGCCATGGGCTGCCTTGTGAGGCCGAGGTGCCCCCACAACGGCCTTGACGGGGTGTGTGCGTGTGCCGTGGCGGACCAGCCACTCTCGCCTACCCCGTAACGTGCAGTAGGCCATGTGTGCTTACCGTCATTCAGGACTGGTGCCTTCGCTACTTCTTTGAGCTTGGCCCACATGTTTGGCTGCAAAAACTGTATGGCCCCGAGGCCCACAGCAGCAATCAGTAGAACCCGACTTGGCTGCATCATACACGTAGCACTGCAGTGGGTCCTATGTCATTAGACCATGTTCTGGTGTCCAGGTTGTGGCCACCATATTTCATACAAGGTTGAGCCCACCCCAATTAAGTCCCAACCGAAAGTAGTCAATGATACGCTGCCCCAAATGCCCTCTTTTGTATAAAACCCCTATAATATTCATGCACAGACATCGGCAGGCTTTGTTTCAATCCCACAATCCGCAAGCTGTCTACCGCAGGGTCGCGTGGGTCTGTGCGAAATTGAAGGAAAAAGAATAATCTACCACAACATACGAAGGACATTACATGTCTTCTTGCCATAGAAGACCTACTTAAGACCCAATAGCGCGGCTGACTATGTGCGAACGGCTTTTGGGCAACCATGCACGCCCGCGGTTATGCGTAAATAATCAATTACAGTGGGCAATGAAGCATATGGGCTGCTGCTAGGATTCTCGGCTAAAAGGAGGTCTACCAGCACAAGCACATGTCGCTGTCGCACCACGACGGAGGAGGGGCTACAAGCAGCACGCAGCACTATGGAGCAATCGTTACGCCAACGTAAGCACATTGTGGTATTGAGCTTTACGGGCGGGTGTCACGCGCTTGTGTTACACAGCGGCCCGGGACGGCCCAGGGGTATGGGCAAACAGCGTGACCAGGGTCCGTATCTCCGCGTTGCGCATCTCGCACGATAGTACCTGGAGGCGTTTGGCACCAACGCGTACAGATCAGTGCTGCGGCGCCTTGCCCATCCAGGTAGCGGTAAGGATGCACGGCTCTTCGGCGCCTTGTCCCGCCTCACCCCCATGCCTGCACCCCGCCTGCTCTGGAACCCGCCCCAGCTTTGCGTTCGGCATGGACCTGGGCTGCCGCTGCCCGGTGTGGCACCTGGAGGGCGACCGCATGCTGTGGAGCGTGGGCGCGCAGGTGGCGCTGGTCACCACCGCCACCAACGAGGTGGGGCCGGGAGCAGGCTGCCCCTGGCGGCGTGCGCACTGCGTGCACGGACTCGTGGGGTCGCCCGGCTGGGCGCCCAAGGACTGGGTGGACGCATTGCAGCGTAGCAGTGCACAATGTATGGCCTGGTTTGAGCAGCACTTGGTGCAGCGGCTGTACGCTTCACAGGTACGCTCCTTGTCTAGAGTTTCCTGGCGGGTGGGCAGCTGCCCCATCACACGCCATCCGCTGGTGCCCCACCCTCCGGGCCCCGCCCGGCCCCAGATGCGCTTCATCCCCTGGGCGACCCCGGGCGCGCGCCATGGTGCTGGCGGTGGCGGCCAACGGGAAGTACTTTGCGGCGGTGGAGCGCGTGGAGGGGCAGGAGCACGAGCAGGTGGGACCGGGGCCAGGAGGCGTGGGAGCCAGCGGTGGGAGCCAGCGGTGGGAGCCAGCAGTCGGGAAGTTGCTTTGGTGGTGCGCTGAGCCGTCGGACGGGGCAAGGCGTGGGTGCAAGGCGGCGGCTTGGGCGTGGACGTGGGGGCCAATCGTGTTGAAGTCGCGTCAACGCCCGCCTCGCAAGTGCCGGCTCTGATGCTTTGTGGCTTTGCACCGCTGTCCCGTGCCGCAGGTGTCGGTGTACAGCTTCGCCACTGAGAAGCGCGTCAAGCTGCTGCCGCTGCCGCTGGCGGCGACGGCGACGCCCGCGGCGGCGGCGGCGGCGGCGACGGGCGGGCCGCAAGGCGGGGCGGGCGGCGGCGGCAGCACGGGCGGGGGCCCGGGCTCGTCTCGCGGCGGCACGGAGAGCGGCACGCTCGGCGGGACGGCCACCTGCGTGCGCGTGGAGTGCCTGCACTTCAGCGAGAACTCAAGTTCCTGCTCACGCAGTACGCGGAGCCGGACTGGGTGCTGGTGGTGTGGAGGTGGTACAGCGGCAAGGTGCGGAGGCCGGGCTCGCCGTTTACTGTCATTACCGGTACGCGCAGCACCGCTGCACGGGGCCTCAGTAGCCTTGTGCGACTACAAGGCGGCAGGAGGCCCAAGCAGGGCCTCAACCACGCATGCGGGCACGGCACAACATGTCAGGCACGTGTGGCACGCGGCAGGGCGTCGCACCACGACGTCAAGAGCCTCCTGCCTGCATGCACTCCGTCTTGTGTGGTTGCCGCTCCTGCAATCCGCACCCTCATGCCCACCAGTACGGTGCCGGTACGTCACCACCGCGCCCGCAGGTGCTTGCGTCCCTGCGCCTGGACAGCCGCGTGGTGTGCGCGCGCTTCACCCTTCGACGACCTGCTGCTGGCGGTGGCCACCCCACCTCGCTGGGCCAGTACCGCATGGACGTGGAGCATGACACGCTCAAGCAGGTGGCGGCGCCGCCGGTGGGTGGCCGCATGGGGCTGCCGGGTGCCGGGGAGGAGCGGGGCCGCTATGGGGCGGGGGCGCGGGGCCCGGGAGGCGCCTAGCGACCACGGTGGTGGCAGTGGCTCAGGGACTGTGGGCAACTGGGCACTTGGACCGTCTGACTGAAAGCCGTGCGTGTTGGGAGGAGCTTGGTCTTCAAGGTCGTTAATGTCCGTCTGCCCAGCAGCACGGTAGGCCGAGCCCCAGTATCCACGTCATCATGCAGGGTATGACACACTTGTATAGGGCGTCCGGCATGCTGCATGGGCATGCCGGTGAAAGGCTTGCTCCTACCCTGCCCGCCCACCCCCAGGCGTGGGACCACCCCCACCTGACTGCCTCATGCTGGCTGGCGGGCAACCTGCTGGCGGCGGTGGGCAGCGGGGGAGAGGTGTACGTGTTCCAGGTAATGACCAGAGGGCGCAGGGCGTGGGCCGGGCCATGGCGAGGCTGGCGTTGGATGCGCGGGGCGCGCTTGGGGTCGGGGCCGTCAGCGCGGCCAGGGGGGCGCCGCCCGGGCCTGGCGTCTCGGCGGAGGCGCCTCGGCGGCTGAGCAGTGCGCACGGGCGGGGCAGGGGCGGGGCAGGGGCGGGGCAGGGCGGCATGGCCTGCAGAACACCAGCCGTGACTCACGCCGGCAGGATGTACCTTACACCACTGACATTCGCCTACCAAGGCGTCCCTCTCACAACTTTTACTCCATTGCTCCCAAAAAAAACCTAAACACTTTTCGCCCGCCACAGGACGGCGCCCGCGACTGTCCACCACGGGCCGAGCCCCTGCAGTGCTCCTCCTCCTCCCACAGCGGCGCGGCCAGCAGCAGCGGCACGAGCCCCGGCCCCGGCCACGGCGGCAGCAGCCTCCGGCCGCACCGCCTTCCTGCACCGCCACCCGCACCGCACCCCCGGCGGCGGCACCCCCGACGGCGAGCACCCGCTGCACCCGGGCTTCCCCGCAGCCGGCTACCGCCCCCCGCCCGGCCTGTCCGCCTGGGACCCGCCTCGGGCGCCGATCAGCTGCTGGCGGTGGCGGCGCGGTCGCGCGGCTTCCTGGCGGCCGGCCGCAGCGGCACCGTGTACTTCTACGACCCGCCGGGCGTGGAGCAGAAGAGGTGCGGGGCGGGGGGCGGGGCGACGTCCAGGTTTCAGTACGTGGGTGGCTGGCATTTGTAGCGAGGCGGCATACTTCGTTTTATGGAACGTGTGGCGCGCTCAGCCTGCGTCCTACGACGTCCCACTGCTTGGCCCCGCGCCCGCCTCCCTGTCTCGCGCCCACCTCCGCAGGGCGTGCGCGACCACTACGTGCTCACGCGGCGGCTGCTGGCGGAGGTGCCGGGGGCCCGGGCTGGCCGGTGCGGCGGGCTGGCCGCTGGTGTGGCTCAGCGTGGCGCCCTCGGACGAGGAGGTGGCGGTGGTGGGCGCAGGGGGCGGAGGGGCTGTGGTTGGTCCATCCATCCTACGGCACTGTCCTCACGTGTTGAGGGGGTTCGTTACGCACCTGTAGCCACCCGTTGGCTGCCGCTGGAACCCGACTGCAGGCTGGCACTCCTTTGCGCACGCTCCTGCCG